>JABUQX010068331.1:47500-65153 GCA_015478945.1 Trachelipus rathkii | reverse complement strand
AAGAGAGAGAGAGAGAGAGTACTCTCTCTTTTGGGTTAAGGAAATTATTATAACTAAGAAGTATTTATAATATTATATGTTTTTATTTCTCAGTTATTAGAATTAACTTGTTGACCTAAAAAATAATTTATTATTTATTACAAAAGTGGACTAATTATTTTAAGGTAAATATATAAAATCAAGTTGCCTACTAAATACATTTCTTTAAAGCTTTAATATTAATATTAATTATTAATTATCATTAAAATATTCATAAAATTATTCTTTCATTATTTTATTTTCTTTAAATTTATTTAATAAATAAGCCTTCATAAATATTATAATACGTTACCTACATTTTTCTCACAAATCAAAATTAATACTAATTACTTTCATAAAAATTATATAATTTTTTAATTATTATTTAATTTCATATATATATTAAAATATAATTATTATCTATATTACTTATTATTTTCCTTAAATAAAAATACTAAATGCTTAAATTATATTTATTCTTATAAATAGTATATTTAAATGAATAAAAGTACAGCTTCCATTATATACTGTTACAGGTAAGCTTGTTATCCAAAAGTGCTCATATTATATATAATACTTTTTATCATTATTATAAGGATAGGGTTTTGGTATAATCGAAACGGGAAATATAGTTCATTATATATATACATTATAAAATTATTATTGTATATAAACTCACTATGTATCATTAGTTAACTTAAATTAATATTACGTGATGATGCAAATAACATAATTTTATTTCTTATAACATTTTTATCACTTATATTATATAGATACACAAAAGGTTAATCCCGAGTTTATTATTTTTAAATTAATAAATTAAATAATATTATATATATTATATATTATATATATATATATATATATATATATATATAATATATATATTATATATATATATATTGTGTGTGTGTTGTGGTGTGTGTGTGTGTGTGTGGTGGTGTGTGTGTGTGTTGTGTGTGTGAGTCTGTGCGTTGTCTAATATGGTCATTAATTGGGGAAAGGGAAGCTCTTTGGCTATTTTAGTTTCTTAGCATACCTATAGTGATTCACTGAATTTGATACACTGATCTTAAGTTACTTTTCTCGCCCACTTAAGGGTAAGTAATTAAAATTTAAAAAAATGTGCAATTAATTTGCTGTATACGCCTTATATATATATATAATATTTATATATATATATATTATATATATTATACTATTTATAATTTATATATATATATTTATATATATATTATTATATATATATATATATATAATATTAATATATATACATATTTTATATATATATATATATTATATATATTATATTATATTATATATATATAATATATATTATATATATATATATATTTTTTTTTTTTTTTTTTAAATTTCTTAACTTTAAACATTATTTTTTAAATATTAGTAATATAAATTTTAAAGTACGAAAATATATTTATTATCATTATTAATATATTATATATTATTAATATTAATTATTGAATATATATATTTATTAATTTATTATTATTATTTTATAATTTATTATTATTTAATTATTATTTTAATATTAATTATATTATTATTATATTATATTTAATTATTAATTATGCTATAAAAATGCTTATTAAAATAGTTTACTCTATTATAATTAAGAACAATATTTTATTATTATAATTTTATTTTTATTAGTATTATTATTATTATATTATTATTATTAGAATTATTATTATTATTATTAAAATTAATATCATTATGTTATTATTATTTCATTATTTATTAATTATTATTATCATAATTAATTATTATTAATATTAGTATAATCTAGATAATTTTTTATTATATTTATTATTTAATTTATTTACTTATAAACAGTGGATTTATATATTATATTATATTATATATTTATATTAATTATATAATTTAATATATTATTAATTTATTATTTATAATTATATTTTATAATTATATTAATTATTTAATTATTATTATATTTAATATTCATTATGTTCATTACCTTGTTTAATATTTGATTTATAAATTTTACGCTTATAATTTTTTACCTACTCAAGGGATTATGAAGATATATATAATTTTTTTTCCTTTTTTTTAGGATTGCTGTGATAGCAATGTGAGTTAAAATTTTTTTAATTTTTTCATGCAAATATTCAGAATAGTCGCGAGGAGATACATATATTTTAAATGTTCTCCTAAAGACAATTAATAAATACTATAAAAATGTAAATATGAATCAGTAGCATAAAAATTATATCTACTATAATAGGTTATTTTAAGTATATTATTCTAACTCATTAGAATTATTTTGTATTCTTTTTATATATCAATATTTATATTTGCAAAGAAATAATTTAATTTAACTTATTATTAACTTGATTTGCACTATATGTGAAGTTAGATTTTAGAGCTGACATGATTAAAATTAGATGTCTCTAATAGTTGAGTATAAGTTATGTCGTCTCACATGTTAACGCGAAACCTAACTCAGCACGAGTCAATTTTAAAAATCGAGATAAATGGATTTAATTAGTGTGCAACTTTACCATTATTATTAATTATTATTATTAGGTCTAGAATTAATTATTTACATCTGTAAAATTGTAGAAGTGTGAATTTCGTTAACTTTTATGGTAGAGATGTGTCAAAGTAAATAAAGTTCAATATTATTAAGATATCATCTGTAATTAGATATTATATTAATATAATTGTGAAAATCGAGCTCTATGATAATTAGGGGTCAATCTCTATATTGTTAGGAAATTAATATTTCAGAATCGCTGAATGTTCATAATTGAATGTTATTGTTGTCATGTATTTAATATAAATTACATTGGACATTCTGCTCAGCATGTGAACTCTAAATGATTTTCTTAAGATGTTATTGACTAACAGACTTTATCTTCGTCTTGGTCATCCGTTTAAAAGAGAAACTAATATACAATTAAGGTCCTCTTTGAATCAAATATACAACATATAAGATTCTTATTACATTATGCTATATATTAATTGGTTTTGAGAGTTGGTTAACGAAAGCGAAAACAATATTAGATATATTATATATTTTTTTTTTTTAATAATTTCTTATATATATATACTTTAATATAATTTTATATACAGAGGACATTTGTCACCTTCTTTAAAAATATTATATATATATACTAAAATATTTTTATATATATTTATAAAATTATTTTATTCAAGTTCAAAAAGTGTTTTGGTTAAAAGATCTAATTTTATTACTTTTTAAAGTAATTACAGTTATATACGCCAAAACTCTCATGTTAGGTGTATAAAGTTATATAATGTTATGATTTATGATAATATTAATTTTATACTATTTATATTACGATAAGAATTAATCTTATTTTTTACTATATATAATTATATATATAGCTCATCTATAGTCACTACACAAGTTAAGTGAGCAAAGTTATAAGTAAAATAATTTTGTGATTTTTTTATATATTTAAATTATAATTTATTATATAAGTCATCCTTTCTATTTAGTGTTAAATGCTTTCAGATAACTAATTTTATTTAAATATTATTTTCTTTATAATATCAGGGTTGTTTATGAGTCATCTTATTGTTATATTAATATTATTTACGTATAAGTACTATATAAATTTTAAATGAATAATTAGAAATATTTATTAAATCACTATTTATTAATTATTTATATGTATTATAATTTTATTTTTAACTACTTTATTGCATTCCTAGTATGGATTTTCTTTTCTTAAGTTAATTAATTAATAGTAAATTTATTATTTTAGATTTTCTAATTTCAATATTAATAATATATATATATATATATATAATATATATATTATATATATATATCTAATATATATATATATTTATATATTATATATATTAATATATATAATATAATTATATATTATATATTATATATATATATTAATATTATATATATATATAATATATTATATTAATTATAAGTTCACCAAGGGATAAGCCACCGTATATATAATATAAGACTTCCACTTATACAATATTAGGATAAAATAATGCGTTACCTCTATTATGAGCATTTAATCATTTTTACCTGAACTGAATAAATAAACAACGTGTCTAGTTATGACAAATGCGACAAATCTTGTGTTATTATTTAATGATCTCCTTAATAATGAGATAGAAAGCCAGATAAATATCAATATATGAGAATAACTGATATTGTATTGTTACCATTCCGTTATATAATATTTAAGGTATCGTTATAACGATTTTTAGGATAGAATGAGAGAAGAGATAGAGAGAGGAGATGAAGAGAGAGAGAGATGAGATAGAGAGAGAGTAAGATGAGAGATGAGAGAGAGTAAGAAGATAGTAATGATAGATGTAAGAAGTAGAGAGATAGTAAGAGAATAGAGTAAGATAGTATTAAGAGAGATATATATAGTATAGATAGTAAGAAGAAGTATAGAGAGAGAGTAGAAGCAATATATTGATATAGTAACTGAGTAATCATGATTATCATAGCATAATATGACATAATAGGTATGACTTTATAGATAAAAGCTCCTTTATTCTCACGTACAATGAAATTACTTATTATATATATTATAATTTTTATTATACATAATTAAATATATCATTTATAAAATAATTATAGCTATCCTATTATCTATAGAAACACAATATTTTATCTCACTCATCTTTTAATAATGCTAAATATAATTATTATAATTATTTAAAAACATTAAAATATCTAATTAAATATATTTTTATTATATATTAATAAATAAATTTCTAAATAATTTAATTTAGTAAAAATAAAATAACATACATATTTTATACGTATGTTAATAATCATATATATTCTCCATGGTCACGTGATAAGTGGAAAGCCTCTTTTTGAGCTATTTTATTAAGGATTATCTTAGTACAATACTATTAAGTATGACTTCACTGTATAAATATTTATTAGATATCTTTTTATTATCTTAATTTGGTAGACATAACATTGAAATAAATATCGAAGGAATATTGATAAATATCCAGTACAAAATACTAATGCCTATTATATATATTAATTTATATATAGCTATATAATATAATTATATTATAATATATATTTGAGTAAATAATATTCATATAATATATATTTAATTATTGATTTATTATCTGATGATCAAATTATTAATAATAAGAAACTAATTAGTTTTTATTTTTTAATAATAATTAATAAATATATTAGTATATATTAAACTAATCACTGGAATTTAACTTATATTAGTCATGACTGAATAAGTTGCTCATATAATTTATTTATATAATATTTAGCACTATATATATATATATATTAATAATATAATATATATATATTAATATATATAAATATATATATTAATTATTAATATATATATATATATATTATATATAATATTATATATATATTATATTATATATAATATAATATATATTAATATAATATATTAATATTATTATATATATATATATATATATATATTTAATTATATATATATATTAATATATATGTATATTTATATTAATTAATTATATATTATATATTATATTATATATATATATATAAATATATATATATATATATATATATGTTATATATTATATATTATATATAATATATATATATATCTATATATATATATATATAATATAGTATATATATATATATATTAATATATATATATATATATTATATTATATATATATATATAATATATATATATATATATATATATATAATATATATATATATATATATATATATAAATTTGGACTATAATAATGTCTACAAGGACTTCAACAGTCTCATTCTGTCATTCGTGCCAGAAGTATCGAGTTAGCCTATAAGAATTAGTATATTCATAGATAAACCTTTATATATATATATATATATATATAATATATATTACTGTTCATTGATCATTTTTCCAAATGGTTATCCATAGTTCCGATCCCTGACAAAGCTAGCTTGACGGTTTCCCGGGAATTGGAACACCAAATTCTCCCATTTATCCCTAAAGTTCCTAATCGTATCTTGACGGATAACGGTACGGAATTTACTTCGCATATTTTCCAACAGGTATTAAATAAACATAATATTAAACATGTTCGTATTTCTCCGTTGCATCCCGCTAGTAATGGGATTTGGTAGGACTAATTTTCAGACGCTTGGCATACTTTACATAACATACCATATATATAAATTATTATATAAATTATCGAGTTATATATAGCAAAATATTCTAAATATGAAAATTAAGTATATATAGAGAAATATCACTTATTATATTAGCTATACACGTGAGAGAAGTATATATATTCTCATAATAATTGAAGAATTATATTTGAGTACGCTAGGTCGTCCATTAGCATTGTTATTTATAACTGTGCAAATTTGGAAAGAATCCCTGTTGAGTGACTCATCGTATAAACGGATACTTATGTTATAACCACGATTGGAGTATTTACTTATTTGCCTCTAGATAGCATAGTCTCGCAGAAATTTACCATATTGGGTTGTCATAGTTAGATTATATATGTTATTACGCAATAGGCAGGATAATGATTCCTATTGAACAGCAGATATAGACCAGTTGTATTAGAGGCAAAAAGTAATTTACCAATTCTAATCTATCTTTTTGATATCGTTCTAACTAAATTCAGAAATTCGTTCCTCTCACATTAATAGGAAAATTTGTTATATAATGGAAATGGCGATTGTTCGGATGAGAAATGAGTATAAATCCGAAATAGAGACGTAAAGAATTATAGAATAGAATAAGGAATTTAATTGAATATGATATTGATATAGTTTTTGACCTCTCATCTTTTGATATTTCTTGACTGTAAAACAATTAGAATACAATGGCATATATCTAGATATGGTGGAACGAATTCTCAATTCGCGAATACTGATATATCGTTAGATCTTATCTGTACCAGTGGAAATTGAGAATGTTTAATTGTCTTTATAACGTTTAAGTAAGAAACTTTATTATTGGAAGTTAATTACCTAGCTGTCAATCATGGATATCATTCTGAAGTACTATAGTGCTCTCTCGAGAACTGGGTCCTATATGTGTTCTTCATTTTTTTATGTCATATATTGCTGGCGCTCCAATACAAATATCGTACTGTGTTTCCTTTTCATATGATCATTCATTTTGAGATATTGTGGATGATCGGAAAAAAATTATGGGCAGCTCTTCTAAATAAAGATAGGAGACCCGAGAGTCTTTTAGATTGGGCATAAGTATGCAACTGGATGGTGTGTAGGTAGGGGCTACTTATTGGGCGCGGCATAACTGCGAGAAAAAAGTATTTGTAAAGAATTTTGACATAACAATTTCGATGTTAAAAAACAACTTCTGATGACCTTTCCCAAATGTTTACTGACTGGCAGGCTGAAGTAGACAGGAAAAAGCAAATAAAGTGTACTGCTAAATTTATTAAGATTAGAAATAGATTTATCTCTAATAGTTATTATATCATGAAAATATGTTAGTTATATAGGCATATATATTATTCGAACTTAGCTTTTAGGTATAATATATCGAAATATGTTGTATTTTATAAATTTAGTATTATTTGAGATTACTTTATAATAATATATATTGGTTTTTTGAAAACTCGATTGCTAGAGTATCAAACCTATATGTAATAGTGATATGCATAGTGTGAAGGTATCAAATGATATTACAATATAATGGATATATAACCTTCTAAAGAAGTAAGTTAAGAGAGAGTATATTACCATAATAGCTTAATGTTCATTCATATTGTTACTATAGGTAACAATGATATTGAATTTAGTTATTGTTCTCCTCCAGCGACCACTTCTTTAAGAAGATCTAGCCAGCGGCCGATCACACAGTCAATTCTTCTGCACTTTTCGAATATGAACGGAATAGAGATAATATATTCATGTTCTATATATTTAATCTTCTTTAATTCTTTTTTCAAAAGTCTATAGAATGTAGAAGGAGTCGTGGAGTCGATATAGACCGTATTTTAAAGGTTAACCATGTCAAATTTTACCAGCGAAATTATCACGAGCAAAAGGTATAGGTCTTCGCTCTATCGGTGGTCGTGCGTCGCGGTCATAATAGATATAAGCAGTTTGCCTTGTAGATTTGTCTGGATCACATATACTGAGAGTTTTAATTTATTTATTAGTTATTCAATAATTAATTGATGATTATTATTGATTATTTTAATTGTTCTTATTATTATTATGGTAAGTTGATGTATTCATTTACTATATATCTCTAATCTATTCATTTATTTATTTACATTAGATTATTATGGATAATTATACTCTAGAGCTTATTATTAATATATCTTATTGAATGAGTATGTATATCAGTTAGTACATGACATAATACATGTCGAAGAAATTGTCGAGTCTACGAAGTGAATCAACTAATTTCTCTCGAAGAGTAGTCACATTGTTGTCTTCCTCGCTGATTCCAAACTCTGACCCTCTGTTGAGTATACCGACTTTTGCAGATATCCTGATATCCGTACACAAATGTTATATTTCTCGCACCAGGAGCTCCGCTAACTACCAAAGACTAAGCCGATTGTGCACCAGCCATCTACCTGGCTGCTGCTCGGCCTATAAAACAGGCCAGACGGGATTCCAACTACGGCTTTCCGATAGCACAAGCGGTTTCCGACATTGAAAACACGCTTTGAGATAAGAAAAACGATTAAATAAATAAATTGTATATTGTCTCTCTATCCTCATATTAATATTAATGATTAGAATGATTATGGATTTTTGTTAATTAATATTTATTATGATATATACTTTACAAAGTCAATATGCGGTTTTTAAAATGATTCATTTATTATCTCATTTATAATTAGTATAATGATAGATTAAAGATATATTTATAACTTATGTGATATATTAATTATTCAATATAATAAAATTTACTAACTTATTATTATTACATATGTGAAATATAATTATTACTAATTTATCTACATATTTTAGAATTATTATTAATTTACAGTCTTTTTTCAAGTCTTCTCGCATTATTGATAAATTTAATTTATTCCAATTATAATTTATATATGAGGAGATTTAAGATATATATATCCTATTACGATATTTATTATCTATTTTGCATTGTTAACGTATTAATTAATATAATCACTCAGATATATTAATTAAATTAAAGGAAATTTATTCTGAGCATTAGTCGCATTTATATTTAATTATTATTTTATATATTAATATATTATTTATTTGATGCATCACTTATCTTTTGAGTACTCACTGGTCTAAATTAGGTTCCAGTATGAATTCCGTTTACCCGTAGGCCTAGAGACGAAGAAGAAGAAGAATGAGAGAGAAGCGAGGAACGAGAATAATGAAGCAGCGAACGCATAGAAGAAGAAAGATAATGTAAAAGAGAGGAGAGAAAGCAGAGCCAATGTACAGTAGAGTATAAGCATAAGAGATGTATTAGTATAGATATGTAGAAAAAGAACATGATACGATATGAGAAGAGAAGCATCATGCAAGAAAGAAGGAAAGATTACGATAACGTGAGAGAGCGTAAGGTTAAAGAGAAGAAGAAGAACGAAGCAAAAGAGAGGAAGAACGACACGATCGGAAGAACGCAAGCAAAGAATGGACTAGAGAGTAAGAAAGTATAAAAGAGAGCACGAGAAGAAGAAGAAGAAGTCATAGTTCATTGATGAATAAGAACGCAAGAGGACGAAGAAAGTAAGTCCATGAAGACACGATGACGGATTATGACGACAGAAAGAGCCAGAGAAGACACGAGGAGAGGAGAGAGAAGATGCAACGTCTTCTTCTCACCGACGCGGCAGCATCTATATCTATTTTTCAAGCGATATCACGAGATTATAAATTCTTCAGACAAATAGCATATTTGTTAATTCAGTGACTCTTATATATGATTACTCAAAGCTCCAGTCAAAGGATTTTAACATTAGATTATATTTATTAGATTATTATTTTAAATTATTTATTATAAATTATTATTTAATTATTGATTACTCTTATTTTTCGTATTATTATTTTTCTTATTATTACTTACTTTTTTTATTATTAATATTCATGCTTATTATTTTTTCTAATTATTATTTTTTTGTTAATTTTAATAATATTCTTGGTTATTCTTATTATTATTCTTTATTAATAATTAATTATAATATTTGTTATTATTAATTATTTTTTATTTTTTATTTTTTTATTATTATTTATAATATTCCTTTTTATTATTATTATTTATTATTATTTTATTATTATATTATTATTATTAATTTTAAAGTAGGAAAAGTAGTAAGTAGTAGTAGTTTAAGTAGTAGTAGTAGTAGTAGTGGTAGTGGTAGTAATAGTAGTGGTATCGTATGGGTTTAAAATTTGGAGGGGTGTTAGATGGGGAGGTAACCTCGTCGTAGACGAGGTTTACTTCCCCGTGGGTCCCCCGAAGGGGACCGACCCCCTTTTAAAAAATCGAAAGTTTTCGTAATTGCTGAAATGTTTGATTTTGAGAGGATTCAGAATTGAATTTCTAGAAAAAGTTGATATTGGAAATCTGAGGAGTTAGCTCCGGCACCGGTGCTGGAGCCACTGCGGTGCCGTGTTAATAAACATTCGTATAACAACAATGTTGGTGTCCTTATAAGGGTTATCGAGGTCCGTAGAGTTCGAATATGATGGTTATAAGTCCCGAATGGGGTGTCTAGGACCCCCTGGAGGGGGGTCCTGACTGAAAAAAAGAAGCACAGAGTGCAAATACAGAGGTCGAAGGAGGAAGAAAGAAGGACGAAAGATGAATAAAGAAGGAAATAGTGGAGAAGGAATCTGACTCAGAGGAGTAGGTGTTGACAGCTGGCACCGGTGCTGGCTCCAGTGCGGTGCCGAGTTAATAAATATTCGTATAACAACAACAACAATGTTGGTGTCTTTATATATGTTATTGAACCTTTAGATTTCGAAAATAATGGTTATCAGAACCATCAGAAAAAATAAATAAATAAAATAAATAAATAAATAAATAAATAAATAAATAAAAATTTCTTATTCTTTTTGTTATAACTTAACAAATTTACGTTTTTACATACCCTAAAAGCAGTAAAATCACTAAGTCAAACGCACCATTCCAACCTCCTCGCTGACCATCTGTGGATTCTATTGATCTATTTTGATTTAAGGTCAATTTTTTACCTAAAATTTGTAACGTTTTAACATACCCTAAAGCAGTTAAATCACTAAATCCAACCACTATCCAACCTCCTCCTGAGCATCTGTGATCTATTGATCTATTGATTAAGGTCAAATTTTTTACTAAAAATTGTAACGTTTTAACATACCCTAAAAAGCAGTAAATCACTAATCAAACCACTAATCCACCTCCTCTCCTGAACCATCTGTTTGACTCTATTGATGCTATTGATTAACGGTCAAATTTTTTTACTAAAAATTGTAACGTTTTACATACCCTAAAGCATAAATCAGTAATCAACACATCCCCCGGAAAAAAAAAAAAAAAAACCACCCTCCTGTCCAGTTGTAATCTATTGATCTATTGAACTATTGATTCAAGTCACATTTTGAGTATCAATTTTGGGGATAAACATAACATAAAATCAAGTTCTTTATACAAACATCAATCAATCAATATAGGTTGACGTAACAAAGTTTTCAACATTAATAAAGCTTACTTAGTATCATCTGAACTATGAATATAACCCACAACGACAAACTTAGCACATCTTAAACAAGAATAAACTGTTAACGTTAACAAAGTTCCACACTTAACAACAGTAAAGTAACTAATATAGCATACAAAAGACGTAACCTACTTACACTTTCTAACATATCGCTTCATATGTATGCCTTTCCATTGACTTTTTTAAGTTTCTCTACAGAGATATGCGTTATGTCTGTTATAGTGGTCTTTCTCTTCTTATCTGGGGGATTCATTCTCGAAGGACTAGCCTGGAATAAATAGTCAATCAAATGTATGGTTGTATATTCAACACGTTTCTGGAAAAGAATCACTTTTTTAGACATGTGCATATATCATTTTCCCTCTATTCTTAATTGATAATGTATTTAATTACTTTACGTGTCATTAATTATTGACCAGATGTGTTACAATGTTATTTTTAAATGAGAATATATATATTAAATAATAAAAAATCTTACTTAGCTGAATAAGTATTGATTTGAAAAAAAAAAAACTCGGATAATGATACAACAGGATCTAACGAAATGTGTCTTAAAGTGTTGATCGTAAGAGCTCTTGATTAAGAATACCCCATCGAGTAGCTCACTGATTTATATATAACTCAGCTCTCTAATATATACAGTGCTGCCAAATCACCTCTGTATGATGGACCGTTCCCCGACCTACCAGTTTGTTTAATAAATATAATAAGTATTGCATCACTTTATGCAAATGGATAAAGCATAAAATCATTTTCATGTTTCATGTTGAAATTTTCTGAAAAGGGGGTGTAGTCTAAAAAGAGATAAGCCTAAAAAAAACATTCCAGGTTTAACTATTGCGTAATGTTTTGTATGTGTGAATCTCAGGATACGTCAAATCTTTGTTAAATATTAATGTGTTAATGTAAAATTAAGCATTGGATATGTTAGAGACATTGCTTCGAACAAAAAGTTGTCCCGAAATACGGTTTTACGTTTGAAGGTAATGTTTAGTTACTTCTATTGTCCAATATGGGAACTTTGTTAATGAATAGCAAGTTATCGGGCTTAAGGGTGTGTCAGGTTTGTCGTTGTACAATATATTTTCTTAGTCCATGTTACATCATGTTAGCTTTATTGATGTGGCCACCTTATTACGCTAGAGTATATTCACTGATTAGTATATAAAGAACTCAGTGGAACTTTGTCAATGTTAGACAGTTTATTCGTAATGTAAGTTGTGTTAGGTTTGTCTTTTGTACATTATTTTCTTAGTTCATGTTACGCTATGTTAGTAGTTTTATTGATATGGAAACTTTATTACGTTTGAGTATATATTCGTTAATCAGTATAATTAACCAATGTTTGTGATTAAATTTTAGTTAAATGTTACTAGTGTCAGTGTAAAAGGTTAACGTTAATATGTTAGAGTAATGCTTGAAAAAGTAAGATTAGGTCTGGATTTTGCATTCTATGCTGCTTGCTTTACAGGGTGTTAAGTGTGGAACTTTTGTTAATGTTAACGTTTATTCATGTGTAAGTTGTGCTAGGTTTTGTCTTTGGGTTGCTTATTTTGCTTAGTTCATGTTACGCTATGTTAGTTTTTATTGATGTGGAACTTTTATTATGTTAGAAGTATACTGCGTTGATTCAGTAATAATTAACCATATGCTTGTGAGAAATTTATAGTTAAATGTTACTGGTGTTTAGTGGTTAAGATTAACGTTTATATGTTAGAGTATGCTTGAAAAAGTAAGATTAGGTTACGTTTTGCATACCATGTTAGTTGCTTTACTGGTGTTTAAGTGTGGAACTTTGTTAATGTTTAACAGTTTTATTCGTGTTTAAGGGTGTGATAGGTTTGTCTTGTACATTATTTTTATTGGTGTGCATGTAAACGGTATGTTTAGCTTTAATTTGATGTGGAAACTTTGTTCGTTGCATAACTTTCGCTGCCTCGTATGATAATTAACCAATGTTGTGATAAATTTTAGATAAATAAATATTACAATGTTAGTGTAAATTAACATCGTTATGTTTAGAGATATGCTTGACAAGTATAAAATAGGTTACGTATTTGCATGCTATGTTAGTTATTTTTACTGGTGTTAAGTGCGGTACTTTGTTAATGTTGACTGCTTTTTCCTGCTTAAGATGTGTTAAGTTTGTTGTGTCGTTGTACATTATTTCTTAGTTCAGTTGATGCTATGGTAGCTTTTAATTAATGTGAAAACTTTGTTTACGCTTAGAGTATACTCATTGGTCTGTATGATAATTACACCACGGTTATGGTAAATTTTTGTTAAATATTACAGTCTTAATGTAAAATAACAGCGATATGTTTAGAAGTGTAAAGTAGGTTACGTTCTTTGTATGGCTAATATTAGTTACTTTACTAACCTGTTGTTAAAGTTGTTGGAACTTTGTTAAGCCGTTTAACAGTTTATTCTTGTTATAAGATGTTGCTAAGTTTTGTCGTTGTGGTTATATTCATCAGTTCAAATGATACTAAGTAAGCTTTATTAATGTGAAAACTGTGGGTACGTCAACATATATTGAATTGATGGTTTGTTTTAAAGAACTTTGATTTTAATGTTATGTTTATCCAAAATTTTGATAACTCAAAAATGTGACTTGAAAAATCAATAGATGCAATAAGATCAATAGATCACACTGGAGCAGGAGGGTGGTCGGATGGTGGCTGGATGGTGGTTTGATTTATGATTTACTGCTTTTAGGGTATTATAACGTTACAATTTTAGTAAAATTTGACCTTGAATCAATAGATTCAATAGATCAAGGTGGTAGGAGGGAGGTTGGATACGTGGTTTGATTTAGTGATTTATCTGCTTTAGGGTATGTAAAACGTTACAATTATAGTAAAATTTTGATCCTTACAATAGATCAATAGATCACAGATGGTCAGGAGGAGGTTGGATAGTGGTTTGATTTAGTGATTTTACTGCTTTTAAGGGTATGTAAAAACGTTACAATTTTTACGTAAAAAATTTGAGCCTTAATCATAGATTCAATAGGATCATCAGATGGTCAGGAGGGAGGTTGGATGGTAGTTTGATTTAGTGAGTTTTACTGCTTTAGGGGTAATGTAAAACGTTACAATTTAGTAAAAAATTTGACCTTAATCAATAGATCATAGATCATGGATGGGTCAGGAGGGAGGTTGGATGGTGGTTTGAACTTAGTGATTTACTGCTTTAGGGTATGTAAATTAAAACGTAAATTTGTAAGTTATAAACAAAAAGAATAAGAAATTTTATTTATTTATTTATTTTATTTATTTATTTATTTTTTTTTTTGATGTTCTGAAAAGCCAATTATTTTTTCGAAATCTTACAGGGTCATAACTATTTAAAAAGACAACCAAACATTGTTTTGTTAATAACGAATATTTATTAACTCGGCACCGCACTGGAGTTAGCACCGGTGCAGCTGTCAACACCTACTCCTCTGAGTCAGATTCCTTCTCCACTCTTTCCTTCTTTATTCATCTTTCATCCTTCTTTCTTCCTCTTTCGACCGTCTGTTTTGCACTCTGTGCTTCTTTTTTTTCAGCAGGACCCCCCCCTCAATGCGGGGCTCCTAGAACACCCCCCAATAACTATGACTTATACCATCATATTCGAACTCTACGACCTCGATAACCCTTAATAGGACACCACATTGTTTTGTATACCGAATGTTTAAATTAACACGGCAAACCGCAGTGGGCTCCAGCAACCGTGCCGGAGCCAACTCCCATAGATTCCAGCATATAAGTATTTCCTAGAAAATTCAATTCTGAATCCTCTCATCAAATTTCAGCCAATTACGAAAACTTCGATTTTTAAGGGGGGGTGGGGTCCCCTTCGGGGGACCCACGGGGACGTAACCTCGTCTACGACGAGGTTACCTCCCCATCTAACACCCCTCCAAATTTTAACCCGATACGATAACCCTAACTACTACTACCACTACTACATAATAAATAATAATATAATAATAATAATAAATGATAATATAATAATAATATATAATACATAATAATAATAATAATATAATAATATATACATAATTAATATAAATAATAATAAATAATAATAATATAAAATTATAATAATAATATAATAGAAAAAAATAATAATAATAATAATATAGAAAATTCTATGTCAGCTTTTGTTTTTTATAAGTTTTTACTTTTTAACTTCTAAATTCTCTAAATATTTTTTTCTGATTTTCATTAATTTTCTTAATACTAGTCCCTAGAAAAATAGTTTTTGCATAGAAAATAAGATGCATATTTAAATTTATTAGTTTCTGACCGGTTTCGTCCGTAAACTTCGGAAATCTTCAGAGTTTCGATTCTAACATTTGAATGAATTATAATACAAGATTTAAAAAATTAAAATTACAAATTAGATTTTAGATTTTTACATTTCATATTATATTTAATTTAAGTGACAATACGTTGAACTTTATGTTAATGTCTGGTTTTAAATGTTTTATGTAGTAAGCCTCAGCTATTTTCAGTTTTTGAGCTTCGCATGAGGGGTGCAAAATTTTGAATGACTGTGAGATATCAGGTATAGTTGTTTTGTTATGTTCCGTGAATAAATGTTCATATATTTTACTAGGTTTAAATCGGTGCTGGTATGCCCTATCTGTCAATCTATTAGTTCGTGTAACCAATATACGTCGACGTTCAGTCAGACTCGGGACATGCGAATTGGTACCAGCCGACATGGTGATTAACTGAAAGGGTATCCTTAGTAGAGAAGCAGAAAAAATTTTTCTTGTTTTGTGGTATAATTTAAACTGTGTTTTTTGTGTTGCTTGTAGATTTTAAATGTGGGTGTTAATAATGCCCCGTAGGCATTTTTCCTCTTTAGCAAAGTCTTTTGCATTTGAAGTTTTAAAAAAAATTCAATTGCTTTCAGAGATAGTTATTCGTATTGTCCTGTTTTTTTATAGAGTTTTGTTGATGGGTTTTTGTTATTATTTTATTCGTTTAATTTTAAAGGGTGGTTAAAACATTGGATCAGGTTTCTGTTTTAATTCTTTTGAACTGTTTCAAATTCAAATGATTCCCAATCCGAGAACAATTTATAAGCCCTATATATATGAGTGTTTTTACAATTGAATTCTTGTTTATACTTCTGGGGAGTAGGAGCTGTAATTAAGGTAGCAAGACGCATATATCCAGTTGGCTTGACATGTTATGCCTGTAGAAAAAGGTTTCCATTATCATTAATTTGATTTTTAATATCCAAAGTTTAAATATTTATTATTGTCGAGATGTTTCAGTATGTAAATTTGAAGCAAGAAAACCCACCATCTCCTTTAAATTTAACCGGAAAAAATATTAACAAAGAACCATCACAAAATCTATAAAAAAAACAGGACAATACGAATAATATCTCTGAAAGCATTAATTTTATTTAAAACTTCAATGCAAAGACTTTGATAAAGAGGAAAAATGCCTACGCGGCATTTTTAACACCCACATTAAATCTACAAGCACCACAAAATCACAGGTTAAACATATATACCCAAAACAAGAAACTTTCCTTCCTGCTTCTCCTTAGCTAAGGATATAACCCTTCCAGTTAATCACCATGGTCGTGTAACCAATTCGCATGTCCCCGAGTCTGACTGTACGTGCGACGTTAAAGAAAAATAACATTTGGTTTACAACGACTAATAGACTTGACAGATAGGGCATAACCAGCAACCGATTTTAAACCTAGTAAAATATATGAACATTTATCCACTGAGCACAACAAGACAGTAATGATATTCATCATTTTCCCCTTTTGACTTTTGATTACAGTCCCTTCCAAGGTTGATATTCATCAAGAACGACACTTCTCTTGACGCATATTCCACAAGACCCCTCACAGACGTACTTATCGTTAGGGTAAGATCGTTTAA
>JABUQX010068331.1:35000-45000 GCA_015478945.1 Trachelipus rathkii | reverse complement strand
ACAGTAGGTCAGGCCTTAACTGCTTTTAAATTTGAGCACCTAATCTTTTTGGAAAGGTAATATGGATCTCTTGCCCTTTGAAGACGACATTGAGGAGGAAAGTGGAAAATCCTGAGATTTTGGGTAAATATTCATTCAATTTTCAATATATAATTATAAGGTATTTTCGTTATGCCGCCAAATATAATCATTAAGGACTTATTATTAAAAATCTTTTTGTGAAGTCGAACATTATTAGCGGGAGACGTGCGTACGTACTGACTTTCAATAGCGGACGTTTGAAAGACTGAATAAGTGCGGAGGAGCGCGGCTAAGCGGACTAACCTTTTCTCAGTGCGAGGTGCGCTAGCGGACTACCCGTAAATGAGCGGGGTGACCCACCTTCTGATATATATATATATATATATATATATATATATATATATATATATATATATATTATATATATATATATAATAATATATATATATACATATATACTATATATATAATATTATTATTATAATATAATATATAAGTATATATATTTATATATATATATATATAGTATATATAATATTTAAATATATACTATATATATATATATATATATATATAATTATTATATAGTATTATATATATATATATAAATCGTATATATATAATAATTATATAATATATTATATATATATAATATATAATATATATATATATATAGATTATAAGTGATTCCTAATAGTGAATATATTATATATATAATTATATTATATATATATTAGTATATATATATATAATTAATATATATAAGTTATATTATTAATAGATATGATTATATATAATTATATATATATTATATGATATATATAATTAATATATATATATATTATATAATATATTATATATATAATATATATATATATATTATATAATATATTATATAAGTATATTATATGAGAGAGAGTGAGTATAGTATAATGTATAGTAAATAGTACGGTATATATAATATATATATTATATATAGTATATATATATTATTATATAATATAATATATATAATATATATATATATTATTATATATATTATATATAATATATATATAAATTATATATTATATAATATTAGATATGTTGCAGCCATTATCGCATCGCACTCATCCGGCCTGCCTGCGAATTGCGGGGATATTAATGCGAGGTTGATAAAGAATTTATAAAAAAAATACTTAGGTATAATCTGAAATGTAAATTTGAAGGCAATTAAAAAACGGCGTGAATCCATATCTCAATGCTATCAAAAGACATTCAAACGGCGCTGGAAATAACATCATATGGAAAAGGTAATGCTCAAGAACTCTTGCTTCGTACTCTATTCCAAAGTTAACATTCTTACGAATGTGGAAAATGACATCATTCACACTGCATTAAATTGAAACCATTTGAAGAATTACTAAAAAAATCAGAGCTCTCATACTCTGTTCGAATTTTAATAAGTCACATTATTCACTCTCAGGAACGATTTGAAAATCTTAAATGAAAATGCATGAAGGTTTAAAAAAATGAAGATTAATTAAATAGAGCTAGAAAAACAATTCGTTTCGTGAAAATAATGAACTTTCATACTATTTAGCAACTACTTAGAATCCACAATAGAAATGGGAAGTTTTTTTGCAACACAATATAGATAAAAGTTAAAGTCTCACTGGTTGCAGTTGAGAAAACTTCATCCGACAGTCTTTAATTCGCCCCATTAAAAGAAAAAAATACGAATCTACAGAAAAGCAAATTCTTCAAGAGTAAATCAATAAGACATGGAAATATAAAGTATATTGATACATTGAAGAAACACAGCCATCCGCAAAGATGTAGTGCAAAGTTAAGCAAAATTCACAGAAACGACTAGATACAAAAGATATCCTATCAGTTGGTGGCAAGTTAAGCAAAATGTAACGCGCCGCTGGTAACTTGCAATAAAAACATAATGTCAAAGTAGTGGAGAGTATTGAGCATGCTGCTAATTTATGATGAAAAGGTGAACAAATCTCAGCAGAAAAAGCAGGAAAATTGATGTTTCTCAAGCACAACCTTCTATATTTGAATTTCAATACTAGGGAAAAAGTATATATAATCCATTGTAAATCTCTTTTATGAGGGGAGGTTGGGGAAAGAGGTTGGTGAGGGTGCAAAAGAGTTGGGTCCGTCCCGTACCCTTGTAACACAATTATATTAATAGCTTGTGGCTAAAACCTCGAAATATATATAGTTATATATAATATATATTATATATATATATATATATCTATAAGAGATATAATATTATATATATATAGTATATATAGTATTATAATAATATATATTAATATATAATTATAATATATATATAATATTATATATATTAGGTTTCTTTGTCATTTTGGCGAAAGCCCCTTTAATTTTGTAAGGTTGTATAACTAATATAATATTGTAGGAAACAGAGAAAATATTTTATCTTGCCACACTTAATGGCTTGCGAGACAGGATAAAGATTTATACACGAAAAAGAACATTTATTAAGGTTTTTTTGAGCTTAGCGCATAATAATTTATATTACATTGCATTTATTTAATACATTTTTAGATTTCTTTTACTGCCGTGTGTAGTGAGAATAATATAAAATATAATAAAATAATAATATATAATAAAATAATAAAAAATAATAATAAATGAATATAATAATAATAAATTAATAATAATAATAATAACAATAAAATAATGAATAAAAAATAATATAATAAAAAATAATAATATAAAATATAATAATATAATAATAAATAAAATAATGATAATATATAATAGAATAATTAATAATAATATAAGATAATAATAATAATTATATGAATTAATAATATAAAATATAATAATAATAATAATACATTATAATATATAATAATAATAATAATAATATATATAATATATAATATAATAATAATAATATAATAATAATTATAATTATATTTATAAAGTCAGACTCTAGAAGAGTCAAATCCATGTCTCAAACTCAATGTTTGCAGATAAGAATAGATTGTTGGAACCTAGGCAAAACAAAAAAAAAAAAAAAAAAAATCATATCTCAAAATTACATAAGCTACAGGAAAAAGGAAACATTTTTGGAATGCTGGTGAAATTTTAAGTTAGGAAAAATGTAACAAAAAAGAAAAGTAAAAAATTTGATTCGAGCCGGCGGGGACATAGTATATAAATATATATATATATAAATATAAGTGAGGAAGGGATGGGGTAAATATTATATAATATTATATATATATATATAATAATATTATATATATATATATATATAGATTATTATATTATTATATATATATATAGATATATAATATATATATATATATATATATATATATATAGTATAGGACATAATATATAGTAATTATTATTAAGAATATTAATATATTATATATATAAGTAATATATATATTATATAATATATTTTATTATATAAATTAATATATCATAATATATATAATATGTATTATTTGTAAAGGTAAACAACGGGGCAAATGGTAGGGGTGGCTCGGAGCGAACGGGAACACAGGGGGACGTTTTTCATACCCGGTAGGGTGAGGGGGCCCGCGCGACACTCAGATAAGCCAAGGAGCGGGGTTTCGAGACCTCCCGGAGGGGATCCTAGCGCCGGAAGGCAGAGAAGACGCGATCCTGCTAGTGCGGTATAAATCTTGGGGTATTCTTTAGTTAAAAAACAAAAACAAAATTAATAGAAAGTCTATTATTTTAACGAGTAAAGTATAAAGGTCTTAAATAGGCTTTCTTCTAATCATATAACTATATATACAATATTTTTTTATTTATTTATTTTTTTTACATTTCAAACAAAATTTACCAGGGTCAAAAATGTATTCCTTTCCTGTTAGTCTACTTGAGTTTTGAGATATGATTTATTTTGCCCGCAGTAAAGATTTAGCTCAGACATTCTGCAAATAGTATTAGATCTTTCGTAGCTTTGTATGTTATTTTATGATAATGATTGTTGCTCTTCAAAAAATATTTTTTTGAATGAAAAAAAATGTAGTATCAAATACAAAAACTTGAACGTTGTCTTGTAGTGACCATTCCTGTAATGTATCATATACAGTTTATCAATTTGAAACTATATTTCTGTAACACTGCATATACGACTATTAGAAAATAATTTTATACATTAAAATTCTTTATATTTAATGGTTTTCTTATATTCCATTGAAATTTAATATTTAAACTTTTTAACTTCACGGAAAAAGATAAATATTAAAATAAATTAAATTGAATTTTATAATAGAGAATAAAATGCGTGAATGGCAGTTATTGCTGCATAATAGTAATACGCTCCAATACCAATTTATACATCTATCCTTTTTAATTGTGGCTGCGAATCACTATAAGACCTATATATTAGATAGAAATAGTAATATTAATAATAAAGTATAATATATAAATATTATATATATATATAAATATTATAATATATATAGTATATATATATATAACAATATAATGAATAAAATATATTATATATATACTTATAAAATCCGCATCTGGCATCGATGCATCATGGATATTAAATCAAACATCGCATTTGCGCATGCGCGATGCGGAAAATGGACGATATTACTGCTTCCACTATATTTGAGATGGTAAAAAACAATTGTATACTTCTTCTTAAATATTATTACCTTTTAGAGATGTTATTAGAGGCACGAATTTTGTCTAGTTGGATTCAATATTTGACTGATCATTTCCTGAGTAATATATTATATAGAAATAATTATTATATATAATATATATATAGTATATATATACTATATATATATATATATATATTATAATATATTTATATAATAATATTATAATATAAAAGTATATATATTATATATATATATATTATATATTATATATAGATATAATATATTATATATTATATATAATATATATAATTTAATATATATATATATATTACTATATTATATATATATATATAAAATATATATATTATCTATAATATTAATATATATATATAGTATATATATATATAATAGCCTATATAATATATTATTATATATTAGTATATAAACGTATATATATATATATATGTATATAATACTATATAACCTATAATATTATATAATACACTATAATATATATATATATAACTACTTATCTACATATATATAAATAACAAAACATATTATAACATATATAAATATAATTAAATAAAATATAATAAAATATATATATAACTATATATATAATATATGATATACACCATATTTATATATAATATTAAACTAACAATATATATTAATATATATAAACATATAATATATAACTATAATATATATATATATAATAATATTATTGGTTGAATTCAAACCTCTAAAATTCGAGGTACTTGATTAATCTTATTTATGCACACATTATTGTTAAATAAGTTTGTTGTATGACGCTCGTTTCGAAGAATTTTGTTGACTCCGTTACTTCGTAACCGAGAATTTGGTATTCAAGTTTATGTCTTGGTGCCGGTGCAGTACATCTGTGTACTCCGAAGGTTGATAGAGAGTAACAATAAGGATATTTGTTAAACAAATACGTGTTTGACGCGAGTTGTACCAACAAATTGTAGCTGCTATGAATATTTTATGGGAAATTGAAGAGAGTGTCAGTGTCTCCTGTCTGATTAATCCGTTAACATTGACCGGCCCATTGATAGGAACTTAACCGGAAAACATGCCAAATAATACGCCAGACACTCATACAATGCCAAGATATAATCTAGGCGTGAGGTCGGACCGTCGATCTAGTAGGCAACACGATCACAAGGTCCCCTCTCCATCAATAAATTGTGCTAGTAATTTCGGAACCAACATGTTCATGCAGTTCCGCAAGGGTATATCTCCATACAGAGATGCCGGAAGCGTGATTACCAGAGAAGTTGCAGGTACGTTAGAGGGTCATCCAAGGCGTGTGTGCATGGATAGAAATACCAGCAGAATAATACCAAAAGAAATACCACCACCAGAATGTTTTACGAAGTAAATTTTGCCTGATGAATCTTCTGATGAACATTGCGATGCGGTTTGTCTCATCCCAAATGTGGTGTTATTGCTGGTTAAGTAGCCATCAATGATCGCAAGCTATGCTACATGGTAAACAAGACATGTGCATAAAAGGCAGGATTATCGAGCAGTCGTCGAAAACCACAGGGCAAATCGAACACGGGTGCGAAATCGTTCTGATCTTGTACTTTTCTGTAGGAGATAGGAATGATGAGAAGCTTTGCCTTGCAAAGACAAAACCAAGACAGAGCTAATTGAACCAATAAGCCATGGCAATGCGAAGGAGCTAAGATCGAACCGAGTGTACCCTCCTAAGCACCCTTCTTCAGATGCAGGACGTACTCCGGCTATTAAACGCCAGCTCTTCACCCAATCACAACGAAGGGAAACAAAGGTCCATTCTAAATCGAAGCGCGCTGAATCGAAGAAGCAAAAATGGCAGTGTAGGATGATATCTGATAGTGGAACATTCGCCAGTAAAATAGTAGATGTGCAACCCCATATACATATATTTATCTTATATGCTTTGTGTCAAAGAAGCTTAAACGAGATCAATGCAGAGGCTATTTAAGGAAAATAAGAAAAGTTAGTGCCTCACGTTTAGAAGGCTAGAGCAAGAAGGTTTTCGAGGAACGTTAAGGCTGTCGTATCAAACTGTACGCACGCACAAACACATTAAATTTGAGTAACATAAATCGTCGAACCTACAATGTGACGCGTCAACAACTATAAACTAGCTGCCCTTCAATCGTTACCGTCAGACTTATGAAACGTAGAAGACGTCATTCACAAGAGGATATCATTAACAATCAATAGTTTCTTATCGTGTTGCCTATCAACCTCCGAGTTTGATCACAGAGGTTTTGAATCACCTAATATCAATAATTATAAATAATCATCTATATATAATAGTATATATAGTATTATATATTATATATATATATTATAGTATTATATATATATATATATATAATATGAGGTATACTGTATTTATGTGATCAAATACTTGTATATATTATATTAATAAGAAATAAACATTTTCTTTATACAATAAATTAGTATATATGATATATATAATATAGCTATTCATGATAAGGTAATATATATGACCACGATAAGGGTAATACCATCGATATTAGAAGAGAGTATATAAGAGTACTTATAATATATTTACTATATATATAATATTCATCATAAATACAATTTAATATATTATTATAAGTATAAATAATATATATACTATAATGACAAGAACTTAATACAACATATATATATTATATAATAGTATATTATATTATATCATTATGTGTATATATATAATAGTATTAATAATATAATATATATATTATATAGTATATTTCTTTTTCTTCTTTTTCCCCCCCAGGATGAATCTTCATCCTGTCAACCGCGCAAGCATCTTTCTCCCGACATCGCTTCTCCCTAACTATTCCTTTTCTCTAGCACTACTCGTTTTTGGTGCATGACGATCTTTCCAGAGAGTCTCCACCGACTCCATCTCTCTTGGGTTTTCCTTGGTCTTCTGCCCTCTGGAGTCCATTCTTCTTTAGTCGCATCTTTGCTGCCATCTCTCGGCAATGCCCCTACATCTTAATGGCCCCAATCAAATCATCTCATACATCTCTTCACCTATAAATCTTCTCTAATTACTGTTCTTTTTCTGTTCCTCTCCTCTCTTTCCAATCATAGTTCTTATACCCTCATCTCCGCCGTCTACTCTCCTCTCTTCTTCTCGTTGTTGTCCATTTTCCGTTCGTACAGCAGTGTCGGAGTCAGTATATATGTTAAAAAATCATTTTTAACATATTGCCGATGTTTCTATTTTCATCATGGGGCAAATACGCTTTAATAAAGTATCCTACATTTTACATTTTTTCGCGTATCTCCCTCCACTCCTCCTCTGTAAAACATGCTCCGGGATAAATTGGGTGCAGGTAATTTACTGCGCCACTCCTCTAATCTCACACTTATTCTCATCCCTCTCATTTCCTCTGGTTATTTTAAATACGCTTCTGTATCGCTCATCCTCATCTGCTTCTCCAACTCCTCCGCAACTCCACCCACACTCTCGCATGCCCCTTCTCGCTCACATGGCAGATCGGCCGATATGCCATTTGTCCTTCAAAATTCTCCTAGCTCTCAACTTTCCTTATCACAGTTAAAATACATAAAACACAGGTCGATAAAACCCTCAAAAATGGTCTCAACTAGTCATTGAAATTCAGAAACGATTTCAAAAATACAGTAGCAATGAATGATGTTAGTTTAATCGTTTATATTTTCTGCACACTATTAATCTGGTTAAGTCAGAAGTATACATTAGAGACCGTATTAAACAAATCATTAGAGTTGAAATAATTTCGAATCAATCCGCCACGGCTGCTTGCTTTGTAAAGAAACGGGTAAAGCTAATTACAAATTTGACAATATGGAACAGTCAGGAATGCGTGCAAGAATAATTTCTTTATAATTATCAGAAATATCTAGAAATTATGGTTTGGTATGTTTCTGATATTAAGAAAAATTTAGTTTCAGTATTGGCAGCTCATGATAAGCATCTAGCGTCTGCGGAACAAACTTTAGAAAGTAGTATCCACTGCTTCAAATATATATATGATATGTATATATAGCTATATATATTATATATATATATATTATAGTATATATATATAATAAGTATATATTATTAATATATATTATATATTATATAATTAGTAATATATATAATAATATATTATGTATAATATATTATATATATATATAAACACACATATATATTATAAACTAGAAATTATAATTACAATCATAATTATAATAATAATATATATAAATATATTATATATTATATATAAATAATATTATATACTATTATAATTATTATTAATTAAAAATATATACAAATAAACTATACTCCCTACTCACACTCACTACAACCAATAATAACATAACTATAAATATAAAATATAATATACACAATATATATATACACTAGATAATATCATATATATATATATAATTATAATACAAAAATTGTAAATAGCGGAACATATTCTAAATATTAAGGTGCGTTTGACCAGTGTTCCAATCTTTTTTAGTAATGGAACAACACAACCCAAGAAAATACTAGAATCCACGCACTTATACATTCACATATATGTTATTATTATATAAACATATATTAATATATATTATATTATATATCTATATATTAATTTAAATAATTATATACTAATTAATAATATATAAACTATAATATATAATTACATTATTATTTATTATATACTTAAATATAATAATACTCTAAAAATAACAATATATGAATATATATATATTATTATATAATAATATAATTATATATATATAATATATATATATAATTTAATATATATATATATAGTATACATTATTATTGCCTATGTATATAGATGTTAGTACGGTGAATGTGTGTAAGAAACATTTTTGCATTTATAATATAATAATAATATTTTGATATTACAGTTAGATTTTACATTTAAATTGCTGTAATGTTTGGTGTAGACTGTAGGGGATGGTCTGCTAAGAGTGATTTGCTGTATAATTGGTAGCCTGTCGTGTCAAGATGGGCTACAATAGGAATTTATATGAGTCATGCATTAATTTATTTTCAGCAGTTTATATATAATTTACTGAAATAAAATTTAAGGTTTTTCTTCACGCCTGTCGCGCACCCCCTGATGTTTCGAGACGCACCCCAGTTTGAAAACCACTGGCTTATGCATTCGATTTTTCAACAATTACATTATAGATAAATAAAATTATGGAATTGATTCCTGCAAATGAAGAAGAACTGTGTGAATTGAGACATAACTTAATTAGTCTCGAACATTTGCGTCCTTTGACATATGACAAATTACCGACAACAG
>JABUQX010068331.1:0-32500 GCA_015478945.1 Trachelipus rathkii | reverse complement strand
TGGGCTCATGATATGAAAATGAATTCCCTATTCATTTACCGCTTCCTCTCATAATCATTTAAATTTACAAATATAATATAACTGTATTATATATATAAGTATATATATATTTATAGTATATATATTAATAATATATTATATATAGTATATATATATTATATATATATATATATATATATATTATATATATTATATAGTATGATAAAATCATTGCCTACAATAATATAGAATTCATAGAAATTTTTATTGCCTTTAGCTACCTTCGATTGAAAATATTGAGAAAACCATAATCAACATGCAAAGAAAATCATAAAATATATTTTTTAGATAATCTATAAGCGATCTTTCTTTTAATATTAAACATATAAATATAAATATGTTTACATGGTTAAACTAATATTGAAAGCAAATGATTTAAACCATCACCCTATATATAAAATATATATAATATATATTATAAACTATAATCATATATTATAATATAATATATACTATAATATTATATATATAATATATATATAATTATATATATATATTAATATATATATATAATATATAATATATATTATATATAATAACTAAAATAAATTCTAATAACAATATATATACTATAAAAATATATTATTTATATATATATATATATATATATTTTTATATATATAATATTATAATTATATATATATTATATATAGTATATATATATTAGATAGAATATAATATATAATAGAGTATATATTATATAAATCTAATTGTCATAAATCTTAAATTATAATATAGATATATCAAAACTAGTAATTTGTATACATTTATTATCTATATTTAATAATAACTATAAATTATATAATATATAAAAGTAAAAACAATTATATATATATATATATACTCAAAATACATGGTTAAACATTAGTGACTTTATAAGACACATTTTCAGTACTACATAAAGAAGAAAACTGACTTTTAGTGTAATTAAGAAAAATTAGATACATTGTTTGGTGAAACTGCATGTTTTGAGAGTATTTTTTAAAGTAACTTTATGCTATCCGAGCATATTGGATAGACTACGCAACAATCTTCATTTAATTAGCATAAAGTTTATCATAAAAAATTCCTTAATAACATATAAATTTTTACCTTCTGCAATGTAAATCAAATAATCTGTAAGAATAATAAGTATTATATATATATTATATATAATAAATATATATCAATTTAATATATTTATATTATATAATATATAATATATATATATATAGAAATAAAATAATATATATATATTATATATATATATATATAATATTATTATATATAGATATATATATATACATATTATATATATATATAATATCAAGTATATATATATTATATTATATATATTAATATAAATATATATAATATATATTAATATTATATATATAATATATATAATATATTAATATATATATATATAATATAATATATAATATATATAATATAATATATAATATATCATTATATAATATATATATATGTATAATATTTATATTAAAGGATATATAAATATTATACGAAAATAAGTGTATAAATATACATAAATATAATATTTATTATTATAAATACTAAATAACTTATTATATTATATTATTATAATATTATAATATATATATCTATATATTATATATATAGTATATTGACAAATTTACTTATACACCCCAGGAACGGGACCGATCAAAAAAAATTCCAGGATAGCATCTATGATCGGAATTAAATGTGATAGGGTTAAGTAATTTCGACCCTAGAGCACTAGGTCAGTATCAAAAATCATCTTTATTTTTTTTTTATGATCGATATTTCTTTATTGTTAAGTAATTTTTTTTTTTTTTTTTTATCTGTCTAGGTGATAAATTAATTAATATATTATGTATATTATATTATATATATATTATATATATATATTGATATATATATCAATATATAATATACATATTATATTATATATATTATTTGTAATTTATTTATTTCGAATAATTAAATAGATATTAGCCTAAAGTTAAATAGGAATATTATTGTTTTAAAGTTTTACACGGTAATGTAGGGGGCACGAGCGACGGGAAAACAGGGGGACTTTCCATACCGTAGGGAGGGGCGGGGAACGCCCCCCGCGACACCAAAACCTTTTTTTTATATATAGCGTGAGTCCGGAATCTCCGGTAGTGGGAATTTGTCTTATTTCCGTAGTTCCCAGAAGGTTCCGAAGACTTCCACTCTGCCATCTGGCGGTAATATCATTGGGTATTCTTTTATAAAAAACTAAACAAAACTATATTCTAGATTTAAATGTCTATTATGAAGTTTAATTCGATGGTTTCCGAGGTGATACAATCTACAGGTCTTACCCAGATAATAATTCGAATTTGTTGGCTATTTATGTTTTTTTTTCCTTTCCATGTAAAATTTTACCAGGAGTGAAAATATATTCTCTTTCGCTGAGCTTATTGTTATTTTGTGAGATATGATTTTTTTTTATTTCGACTAAAAGCTACACATGCATATATGTGTGTCTCCCTTTTTATATTTTTTTTGATCTGAGCTCCCGTTCCGTGTGGCGTTCCGTGAAATGACACTATAATATAAATATAATTAATATATATATATATATATATATATATATATAATAATAGTATATATATATATATATATATATTATATATATATAATATATTATATTTAATAATATAATATATAAATATTATAATATATATTATATATAATATATTATATATATATATATATATATATAATATATAATATATATAGTATATATATAAGTATTATTATATATTAGTTATATAATAATAAATTATATATATATAATTATTAATATAATAATATAAATATATATTTATATATATATATATAATATATATATAACTCATATTAATATACATATAATATAAATATAATATAATACTATATATAGATATCCAATATATATATATAATTAACACCATACATTTTTATATTATTTTTTTTTTTTTTCTTTCACAATATTATATAGATATATATATTAACTATATATAAGTATATATGGAGAGTGGGTTGTAACAGTGGGACATGAAGGCACAGGTGGACATGAAGATTCGCTAAAATAAAGTTGGCAAAGCTGTATCCTTGTCCACTGTGTCAATAAAGAAGAATTAGATTACTCAGTGTCCTCAATACCTAAAGTCGAACGAGAGGATGTTCTTAATTCAAAGTTAAACTTGCTTTTCAAATTAAATTGTTAATGAAGAGTAACAAATAAAATTTTCCTTTTCTCGCAGTTTGTTACATTAAGATTCTCCCTTAATATAAATTCAAATGATTATTCGCCACAATACAAAATCTACAGACTGGGCGATTGCGTCCACCGAGTTTGCGCTATGGCACTATAATTTTTGTAGTGCCAAGGCGCAAAACACCATTTTTTAAAACGGCGGACTAAGCAAAGCGCACACAATTCCTCTTCGACCCTATATGCACTGGCTATGACAGAACAAAAGATTGTTTATTTACCCTTAAAAGTTAGAACTTAGACAGGGCTAACTTGTATCATTCTAAAAAACCAGTGTAAACTAATATATATACTATATAATATATTATAGTATATTAATGAATATTTATAATACTATTATATATATACCTATATATCATCAACCCACATATATTATACTACCTACTAAATCTAGTATAAACCTTCATAAATATATATAATATTACTATGTGGCTATTATAACACTTAGTTGCTAACTAGTAGAATTATATTAACAACACATTAAAAACACTTATTAAAACATAAAAAACTGATAAAAATTAATTATTTTATCAGTTTTATTATTTTTATGTAAAGTTTTTTTAATGTTTTGTTTTATATATTCTACTTGTTAGCAACTAGGGGTTTTTAAAATAGTAAAATATATAAAAGCGAGATAGCTAAATCCAACTATATATATATCTATATATATATATAATATATACCTATATTATATATATATACACAATCTTATATAATATATATTATCATTATATATATATATAATACTATAATTATATAATATATTATATATATATAGTTATAAGTTTCTTAACTACAAATAATTTGGCAACTATGTCTGAGCTTGAAAAATTCAACTTCTTCAGTCGCTCGCTGAACTCTGGGAAAACATGGAACACAAGAATGGAGAGAAAGGGAGTGTTAATATTAGTTTAACGTTTTTAATACAAAATTAATAAATGTGTTTTTCTTCTTATAAAGACATGCTTTTATTATCGCACTAAAGTTTACTTTGCCAATAAATTTAGCAAACGGCACCGGCGGGCGAAAAGTCGCAGGCGCAAGGCGCGATGTGAAAAAAGATATAGTGCGGATAGGGGCTAGGGCGCCTTGAGGTCCGGGCTATAGGCCGCATAGGGCGCAGGCGCAGCTCAAAGAAATTATATGGCGCCCAGCTCTTGCGAAATTCGTAATGAACTAGCTATTGTTTATATTTAGGTACTGGTGGTTTCTGTTGTGGGGCGTTGTTAAAGAATGAGAGTAATTGGTTGGTATGCTTGAAGGCCATAGTTTTTGGTCGCAGTGCAGTGGGACACTGTTAAAAAAAGGAATATGTGGGGGGTTTTTTTTGTTGGGAAGAAAAAGAAGGGTGGGAACGCGTGCACGGGCCATGAAATTCATTTCATATTCAAGTATGTTTGACAATTAAATGAGTAGTTCCTTGTTAAACGTTTAAAAAAGAAATTTGACAATAAAGGTTTAGTTGTAAAGATGTTAATATCGTAATTACTAGAAAGATAGGTTATGAGCAAGGTAGGTGTCAACTAGCATTTGTTATTGGAGTAAGTGGCGTACGTGCCACGGTTTGATTGCGTGGTTATGTCTAAGAATAGCGAGGGCTGCGGAGGTCCGTAAAGATATGAATTGGTTGAGCTCCGACTGGGCGACTTCTACTTAAACAATAATTTTTGTCGACTGGCGACTCCGATCCAGCATGGCCAATCAAAAGTGTTGGCGCGGCTAGCTTAGTGCGTAAAGTTGATAGTGATAAAGACATTGTTGGTGTTAACTATTGTTTTTTCTGCTGCTTTGAGTAATAGAAGAAAATATACCAACTTTCCATGAATCTAATCTCGCAAATGTCCAATTACAGGTAAAATACGGTATGAGTAGTATGGGTTTGCATAGATTCCCATCAGATAATTTTTCTCTACCGACCGCAATTTGCATTCGCATCCGCATGGATTTTTTTTTTGTCGATGTGTCATCGGTATAGTTATTACGTTTTTATTGATAATGATAGATCGTATTCTGTCCTACGCGTTATTTTGTGTAATCGGCCTGAGCCATATGAGGAGGTAATCCTCGTAAGCTTTCTGTTAACGCAAGATAGTTATGTTATTTTTTTTTACCGACTGCTTGGACATGTAGTTGTAACATCCCATCTTCTCTGACCGTATGAGGCATAGGAAGAACATTATAAATTCACAGAACTCGGATGTCCATGAATCTTTCTTTGTTTGTTTGATATCGTAATCATATTCGAGCATGATAATTTTATTCCACTTTTTCAATTTGAGAACCAGAAAATAGTAGGTTTTTAAAATCAACCATTGTTCAATCATTTGCGGGAAGTCGCTATGTTAAGAAGGATACGAAACTAACAAATCAAAGTAGCAATATGCATTCATAATTTAGGTATAGTTCTATCGAATTTTACAGTTTCAAACTTTTAATGATATAAATGTATATTGTCTGCGGAATTGCTAGCCGCTAAAAATTGTGAGACTAGGCCATAATCTTACTATGACAGCAATTGTTATGGTTTCTTACTTGTATATTCTTTTCTTTCTCATCTCTCTTCTCTCTCTTATATATATCTATTCTACATAATTATATGGACGATGTTATAATACAAAATAGTATTGAAATATACCTCTATTTTATAATTAATAAACACTTATGTAGTATAATAACTAGACATGAAGTGATTACAGGTTGATATAAGACATTATTTAGCTCAATTGGATTAACTAGTATAGGAGTATTACGGTCATCGATTCAGGTAGAATTTTTATGATTGTTTAATGTTAATTCTTAAAAGAAAAACATGGGAAGTGAAAAAGTATATATTGTAACGCTTCCGAGGTCTTCCTGTGTATTCGATTCTAATTTGCTATATAAGATATCCAGTGGATAAATAAGTATTATGGAACTTTATAAATTCTATTGACTGTCAGAAATATATTTGCTTCTGCAATTAACCGTTGTAAATAAATACTAATACTGCTTGTAATCCTCGACTGAGATGAAAAAAGATTTTTCGACTTAGGTGTCAAGCTTAACTTTAATAATTATGGTTATATTACATTGGAAATAAAAATTGTATTTTGTTTGGTTTAGAATATATTTCTTATGTTGATATATCCTTGTAACTTGTACCGATCCATTGAATAATTTTGTACTTATATGTGGGCTAAGGAGACGACTGTCGTACCAAAGCCTCCACTTATTCTCACTTGTGTCTGCAAACTTCAAGTGCTATACAAAATAAATGCTAGAGGAAAACATAGGATTGCTGATTATTACTAAAAACAGACTACCTATATCGGCATTTTAAATGATCAGTATTATTTAAAAACAAAATATATAGATAATATTTAATGTTTTAGGTGAGGCTACTGCGGCGTAATAATACGCTCTTAAAATAATTTTATTGTAGTATGCCGAGACTCAGCCTATACTAGATGCGATTACTAATAACTGGCATAATAAGTAGCTCTCTCAAACAGCTATGCCGTCATATTTTTATGTATCATAATTCAGAGGATTTGAGCGAGATTTAAAAGAATAACAACCTACACAGAATCATTCTCATAAACTAAAAATAAATAGTAGTATAGAAATAAAAAACAAAAAAATAGGATACATATTTATTTTTATTTGTAATTTAACAGATATTTAATTTTTTTCGTTTGGTCTGTTTCAGGATAGGTGTACGGGTGTAGAGTTGATACATATATAGGAAAGAGCACACTTGTGCACAGAAGAACGCCTGTGTATTTCTCTGCTAAATCTGTTAGGAGGTAATAGGCTATTTCATAAAATATATGTTTTCCAGACAGAAATTCTCAATACATAGGATGAAAGCTGTCGCTAAAATTCTGCTATTAAATAAGAGACTTTAACAAGGTTGACAAAACACTAATCGAGAATAGATAATAGATTAAAATCTGCAAAACGATTCGCATCTGAGAATAGTAAATTTTCGATCAGATACAAACAAATGTCTTGAACCAGTGTTTCACATGGTTTAAAATTATTATATGCTATGTGATGAATGTCTTTGATCTAAAAGTCAGAAATTTTTCACTTCCACAATTAATAAATACAAATAGAGATTTGCAGAAACAGACACAACTATTCACTATCTGAATATACGATAAACCTATTGCAGATAACCATGACGTTACTATTTTTGGCTGTCTAGCACTGATTTAGAGTTTCTTGATTCAGAGGTGTCATGGACTATTCATTACGTCATTGGATCGAGATTATTCAAACCAAATCTTTGTGAAATTAGAGTTAATAGATCTTCAAATGGTTTATTTCTGGTGTGATAATTGTTCGTAATCACGTCAAGGAAAAGAGACGTCGGTGAAATCCCTCGAATTCTTGCCTTCAATAAGTGTTAGCTGGCGAGCATCTTTTCAAGTCGTGCGATTGCATTACGAAGAAATAGAGCACAAACTCGTTCCTTTACAGGGCACAAATAAGGTGTCAGTATGATTCTACAATCATCACATTTCTTAATTTTCAAAATCTCTTGGTGAGGCCTCGGGCAAAGAGTATTGGTGGAGGTGCAAAAGAGTTGGGTTCATATCTCGCAATCTGGTAACAAAGTATATCTATTATATATATTTATATATTAGTATTAGAATATTTATCATGCTATATATAATATTAATATACTATATACCTAAAAAATCAAGAATAAAAAAAAAAAAATTATAATCTAAAATAATAATTTAAGTGATTTTTTAAATCAAAATTGAGATTTTATTTCAAACACCGCAAAGATTTATTTACCTATTGTATATATAACTATATATATATATATATATATACTGGTTTTATGTATGCATCGTTGCTATTATTATGTTTCATATGGGTTATAAGATTAGGTTTATGTATTATAGGACTAGAGTATATAGGTATTATATATATGTGAGTATGAGGTATATATTAGTGTAATTATTAGTTGTCGTTTAATTTTAGGTAATTATGGAGATACATTTTAAGTTATGATTGAGGTATTAGTAGATAGTGGGTTATATGCCTTGTAAGTTGTATACTCGTAAACATGATATTATTCGGTACTATAGGATATAGTACTATAGAGTATCTTATATGATTATATTATACTCACTTATATTATTATAGATTTTCACTAGAAAAGGTGTTTTCGCTCTGTAGTTGGATCTACATGTCTTTGGCCGCGAACTGCCTATACATTTTAGTTTCACATTTTCCTTTCGCAATTTGTTTCTCGGTGCTAGTCCTCTGTTAATACCTCGAGAGCGCGAGTAGAAGAACTAGTTATTCATTTTGTCTTCATAAATGCCTGTCGTTCAGCTCCAGGTCTTCCAGAGGACTTGCCTTCTTTAGAGCTATATTTCTACATCGGTCAATAGTAATATCGAGTCACATAGGAAGGGCGTTGTAGTCTTGTCGCTCCTATGAAAACATCGAGTAAAATCTTGACTTGTTCTCTGGAAGCTAAGTAAATATTCTCAACCTTTTCTTTCATAAATAAAAATATATAGTCTATTTACTTAGAGCCTAAATTGGTTTAGATATCAGTACATGCAGTTATTAATTATATATTTATTAAGTATTAAAATGTCAATTAACATTTATATTGATTATATTTATATAGTATATAATATGTATAATATATTTTATTATATGTAATAATTATTTAATTTCTTGTGGCGAAGACTCTAAAATCCTCATATCCTCATTTCTCTGGATTAGTGATTCTTTTTACTTTTCCGCAATCCGCGGTGAGTCAAAAGTAACTCATTCTCGATCAAATTCTAATTATAGTAACTGACATATTAAGATCAGTCGTCAGCGCAACATAATAGGATAAAATAAATATATTTATCAGTTACCATTCAAACTATACATACGATGAAAACAATGATACTAAAAGTAAAATATTATATTTTGTATGTTTTTAATTATACAAACAGGACAGATTATCTAGATATTTAAGTAGTTTTAAATAACTTTTCAGCGAGAAGTAAATATTGAATAATGACAGTTAATAATTTTAATAATATATTTAATTATAATTGATAATGATATTAATCAACGTCGAATACTTCATAAGTAATAAATATATCATTAATGAACGTCTGTTTCTGTTACAGTCACCCTATTTAGCTATAGTAATTAATTATAAAATTAAATAATATGTAAAAAATTGATTAAAATATATTACATAATCAAATGATAGAAACGTATATAATTTAATAATAATAAGATAATTATTACTAATATCAATTAATAATGATAATAATAACTATAGTATCAATTAAATATTAATTAATTAAATAATCATAATAATATAAAAATAAATATATAAATATAAGATTAACAAAAATAAGATAATAAATTATATATTAAATTATATAATAATAATAATAATAATAATAATAAATTAGTTATATAAATATTTCAGGGACTCCGAGCGAAGAATCCGCTCTTCCACTTGGAAAAAATGTGCACGACTCACGACTCCGACTCACACGACTCGAACTAAGCGGATACGGACTCTCATGCGATATCCCGAATACAGATATAAGGTTAGCTTCCGACTCGATCGTCTCTTAAGCTGGCCTTCTAAATAGAGCCAATATCGAGAATGAATATATATATAGACGATTATTTTCAAGGTCAAAACTACTAAGACAAATATTCATGACAATATCTTTACATTAAACATACATAATTATGCTATATTTTACTAGAATTTTTGTTAAAAGAGTAAATATATATATTATAATTATGTGATTATTGATCTATAAAATGTATGATGTAGGTTTACATTAGGAAAATATTCTAAAAATAAAAAATATAATTAGTATATATATAGGTAGGGCTATTTTTTTTTAATATATAATTATATTACGTTTTAACTAATTACATTTGAGATTCTATAGGTCCGCTTGATTTGTGTTATGGGAGTTTAGCTTATTTCTAATTATTGATATATATGACCTGGTTATATATCGACGGGTGTAGATAGAGGTTTTTTTGATTTATACTGGACCTTGACACTCAGCTTTCATAGTAGTGGGTGCCATAGTTCTGCGATACGCGGTAGTATTCAAACTCAGAGCGACACCGCCATTATGAAGTGTGTAGATATGTCGAGTTTCTTTGAAAGTTTGTATAGGCCGGCCTTCCTATGAGGATGACCCGTGGCCTGTAGGTGGGTAAGAGGGAGGTGTAGGTCCCAAACACTAGGGTTAGAGTTGCTCGTAAAGGCAGAAGTTTGGAAGATTGCATGGGAAAGGAAGTAGTAAGTAGAGTTCGAGCGCACAGTTGATGGAGCCCAGTGCGATGCAAGTGAGTAAAGATTGTATGATAATATGAACGATATTTGGGTGTCCATCTATTATGCTATTGACCAGTTAACCCACAACTATGAATATAGGTTATTCAATATCCAGACAATAAGGTTTCTGGGATCAACCTAAGGGCGGTGGTCCTTCGAAAAGCACAGTAAGGATAGAATCGCGGTATTTTGAATTTGGAGAGTTATCATGAAGAAGGAGAAGGATTTATAGATGAGCGGATTTCGTATTTCACACTGTGCTACGGTGTCTAGTCACGGTGTGGTGTATCGAGGTGTAGTGACATTTCGTATAATATATAATAATATAAATGTTGGTGTCCTTTATATAATGTTAGACCACGTAGATACGATATAATGATGGGTCGAACTCAAGGTTGTTTTGTAGACCCCTCCCATTTGCAATGGGTGGTCCCGTCGCAGCACCAACACTGTCCGAAACCGCGCGGTTTATTTGCGCGTCTGCGCCAATGTAAGTCTCGCGTCAACAAGCCTCGCGAGAACCGCACCCAACGACGAATTAGTAAGGGTTTTTACTGTTTTTCAATAGATTGCAGTTCGTAATTAAATTCATCATTTTATTGTGTTTTTTAAGCTTTGTGTTGAATTAATTTTATTTATTCGTTTTTTTATGTGTATGAATGTATTAGTGTATTTGTTTTACATACTTAGGCTTATAGGTAATCAGTAATAGCAATAATTTCTTATCCCTACCACCCTTCTCGTATGAGTCTATTGTATGGCTATGATCTTGAAGCACTGATTTAGCATCTGTTTGGTCTTTCTGAATATCAAGTTTGTATTATCTCCACCACTTCCAAAAGGAAATGTGGAACGAACCAAAATGGCAAAATTCCATGTATAGGTTTAATTAGGAATTTTTTAAATATTAGTTAAATGTCCCATTGTGCCCCATGTTGTGCCCCACACTGGGGCAGAGTGGGACAAAATTTTTTTGAAATTTAAATCTTTAAAGTGAAACAAAGTTATATTTAGTAAAAGCATAGATTATTTTGTTTATTTCTATAAAGAATAAAAGTTTATTTCGAATTTTATTTGTATTTGTAAAATTTCGGTTAAATCTAAAAACGCTTATATGGTATTTTTATTATCCCTCTACTGTACACCTCTCTCCATATAATAATATATATGTTATATAGTATATTATTATTATATTATATCTTATTATTTATTATGATTATATATATTATTATATATATTAATATATATATTAGTATTAATGATATGGCTTGAGATTAATCGCATAATTAATCATAATATAATTTTTTTTAAGATCAGGTGTAAGAATTGAAAGGATATGTTCTCACTTTGTATTATGTAAACAATAAAATATTCATATGAAAATCCAAATTATATAACGCATAATTTAACTAAATAAAAACGCAAATGTAACTACTATTATAATAACCATTTGTTAAAATACTATATATATTTAATTTACAACATTATCACTTCAAGGAATAAGCATATCGCTTAAGAATATATCGTCATGTCTTGAGATTACACAAATTTACAATTTCAGCTTCCATTTCATTCGGAAATCAATAACTAATACTTTAATATCAATAATTATGCATCTATTTATGGCTCCCATATCTCTAACTATAAATCGGGTGATGGTATTGGGTAGCTCATAAACTTATTGTTCTATTCGTATGAAAGTCATCATCTATTTGACAAGGTTATTTCGAAATCAGTCAACATGACTGTTATAGTGTTACTAATCTTGAGGTTAATGCGAAACAGCTCGTACTATATAGGTGTAATCACACAACTCTTTATGAACATACTAAGCATTAATACTATCTTACAATTAAGATATACCTAAATACTTTATTACCTTAATTTGCATAAGGTTGTATAGTGTCCTAAATATTTATTTACTAACCTGATTATTTTAAATTCAGTTTTGTATGAAAGTAATGAATTGAATTAACTTTCATTCCATATCTTTCATATTCAATCATCAATTTAAATCATATTTAAGGAAAGTGGAGATAAGAATTAAGATGAAATTACTTTTATTTGACGAGATAATGTGTTAATTTTAAACAGCATGGTATTTCTCTAAAATTTAACTCAACTATCTATGAATTTGTTTGACGATGACAGGCGTATGCAATCTGAATAATCTCTTTCAAAAATTCTGATCGCATAGAGGAATTGAGATTTCTTTCTATGAAAGTTCATTTGACTAAATATCTAAAAATCTTAGATCTGAAAATGCAATGCTACTTTTTTGATCGTGTTATTGTTAGATATATAGTATTTTAGTATGACTTTAAAAATTAATTGGATAAGACATTGTACTTAAACTTAAATTTTTTATATGTTATAATTAAAGTTATAATTAATACTATTTTTTGTTTCAAAATAGTTTAACTTTTGTTATTATTAATACAATTTTTTTCAAACTCGTATATTCAGACATGTAAAATACCAGTAAATTAAATATTCATATTATCATAGCATAGAATAAAATTTGAAAAAATATTGAAAAAGTTTAAAATTTTGTTTAAAACAATATGTCAATATATTCTCTTATGGGTTATTCTTTAATCAACAACTATATTGGCATGATATAACTTATTATATTAGAAACTTCGAAAGCAGTATAGCTTCCCATTTAACTAGCCAGGTCAGGTTGTTTTGATATAAATTAAGATGTAATTGAGTATATTATTTAGATATATTTGTTTAATATTTAATTTTAGATATATATATATATATTATTAATATTTATTATCTATTTTTATTATATTGTATAACTTTCATATCTATATATTAATATTTATATTTCCATATAGTATATTATATATATTATATATTTTATCTATATATATATGGTATAGTATATATTTTTTTATATCTATATATATATATAATTATATATCCTATTATCATATAATAAATATATGTCATGTAATTTGATCATAAGTAAAGAATGGAATAAATATTGAAACAAATATCTCATTACCAGATTATTTTATATTTTTTATTGTTTATTATTGTTTATTTATCGTGTTATGAAGCAATTAGTGATCCAAATTTGATATCATTGATTATACAAAAATGATAATTGATTCTAAATATAAACTTTATTACAATAGATATATGATAAAAAGAAGATTTAAATCATTTTATTGGAAAATTATTAAATACAATTTTTAAAGCAATGATTTCCATGATATATTTATATCATAGATATAATTTATACTTGTCTCCAGGCTGTACGCTACAGATTTCTGTATAGTATTATATCTTTTAAACTGGCAATGTTTGTTTACATATTTTTACGTTTAATTCTTCTCTCGGAGAAGGAAAGGGTTTTGTCTTAAAAGTTGCACCAACTATTAGGATAAAGGTTAATTTTGATGTATGTCTTAATATACATTTAAAACTAAATTTATCAATTACATCTCGCATATAATTACCATAATGATTACGTAGTTCATAACATCTTCTCATTCCAATAAGAGACATGTATCATCAAAATATATTATCTAATCCACTCACTTTAACTTTTTATTATCAATATTCACTTCTAAAATTCTCAAGATTTCTTAAGAGATAGTAGATATTTATAACAAGAAATAAATATAATTTATTCTAACTTTTGGGAGTGGAGGATGGATAATGTATAATTTGAGTTCATTTATATTTGGGTATTTTAAAAATAGACACATAAAAAGAAAACACATAAAGAGATAAAAGCATTGTTAATATCTATAAAAAAAATGTAATATTAGCCAGTTGAACAATGTGTTTTGTATCGTCTCAATATTGATAAAGTCGGATTAGTTCAGTAACTGATTATGTACTAGTTGCAATATAAATTTACACTATTCTCTATATTTGATTATCTTTCTGTTTATACTAAATAGTGATCGAATTGGGTGCTAAGATAAAGATTATTCAATTATATACTATATTTCATTGTAAGAGATAAGTATAGTTAATCAATCTGCGAGTTTTTCAATAGTACACATTTAATAATTCTTATAATAGACAAGCCAGTACTCTGTGCAATATTTCTGGCAATTTATTATAATACTACACCAGGCATTAATTTTAGAAATTCTGCTCCAAATAAGATTGACTCCATATATTATCTTATTATATATTATTCATCTATCAGCATTATTACCATCTTTTTCCTGAAGATTATGGTGCCTATGTGAGAAGCGTAATGAGTTGTCGAAGGGGAGGTACATCATAATCTTTACATCTTTGAGCCAGCTATTATGTGATCACCTGCTTAGTTCACTAATTAATGTTCAAATAGATACCTTTGTTTCGAGCTTTATTTCAGGAATAACTAGGCATTTTGCTATGTGAAACCGATTGCTGGCAACATTTTCAAAAGTCTTCTACACAATACTCATTACTGGGGATGGAAAGTGAAGCCGAGGATGTGAGAACATTTACTGTTGGTAATGTAGCGAGTGACAGGGGATTTCATATATTTTGTTGCTGTCTCATAGCACGCTGCTTCTCTTTAAGAGTCAAATTAAAAGATTGGTAAGTGACATTTGCTGTTTGGCTCCTCTACCGCGCAAAAATGCTTTTAAAGAGTTGTTGGGTGAAGTGTATATTGATGGCGATAAATTGGTAGAAATATTTAGTAAAGTTAAAAGCTTTTTTGTTGTACAGTTAATGAGTTTTTATATGATCGTTTTTAATTTATTATGTATATATATTGGGTTCTTTGTTCTTAATTCTTTTTGCATTGGTGATACAACCCTTTATAGTAATGACTATAATCACCTAATCAATGGAGGAGGGTTCAGTACAAATAATTTATAAGTAATCCATAAACAGGAATGTGAAACTGATTAGGATATAGATACTATGCTTCAATGTTCGAACTTGTAATCTGATTCCATGGAGATATTTTATTTAACAACATATGGAATCAGTTAGACGGAGTTTTTTAGGAGAAAATAGATCATATTTGTCCCTATTCCTCAGTTCTCAGTACAGTGTGATTTTAAGTGATTGGGCCAATTATAAACATACGAGTGAGAGGGAGAGGCGATCAGATTTGAAAACTGAAGACCTTACAAACATAAACCACACAATATCCCAATTAAAAATAGCGAGCTAAGAAGACCAACGACACATAAGAAATTCTGCACATAGCTAATGAGCAAACAAAATTTGGCAACAGATTAAAATAAGAACTCATTGCGGGTTAATTATGCTATGTCGTATTCAATTAACAAACTAAGACATATGCGTTAGCTATTGTGTCTATATAATCAAAACCAATCATATATTGTTTTTATTTTACAACCCAAAATCATTAAATCTTTAAAGTCTAATAATATTATTACTTGAGCAATAATTAATATTAATAAAATATAATATCTAAACATTTAATATTCTAAGTACGTATTTACCTATTCATTTCCTAGACAACTTCTATAGTATTCACTCACTAATTAGTGAGTGAGGTTATTATATTCAATATTACTATTATTATTATTATATACTGTATATAAGTATATATATTTACTGTTGTTTTAATCAACTAATATATCTTTATACTTAGTTATTTTATTTTCTTGATAACTGTTATGTATTAATTCTATTTTGTAGGTACTATTTAACTTGAGCATGCTGGTAACATAATTAACAGTCTTTTTATATTAATATAATTTCATTTATTTTTAGCTCGGCTATTCATGTATCCATGATGTAAGTTGTTTGTTCCCACTTTCTACACTTAGTTCTATGGAATAAAGTTACGCTCTTATAATTTTAGGATTTATAATTTGTTTCTCAAGTACATTTATTAAATATACTCTATTTCGTCTGTTTTATACAGTATATAAAATGTAACCAGAAATGTCACTTCCCAATGTACTTAGCTCGTTGGTTGCACTTTAATTAGATGTTAGCCGAGACTATTATATTTTTTCTTTTCTCTAAATGTATTTTAAATGGTCTTAATATTGACATTTAGATACACTGCAATATTAATAGAGAGAGATTGTGAGTATTTTTGTAATGTGGTCACGCATATTAACTCTTGTGACGAAAAGGTATGAGATAGTTAAAGACTTTTGAGGTGTATTTACTGAGATTTTCATTTTCAAAATCTATGTTGGTCGTGGTACATCTAAAATTAATGAGTGTAATTAAGTTTGTTCCTGGCTTCCATTAAGAGAGCATGGTCCTTTTGTTGATACCTATGACGCATCATACTTATAGCTTGGATTAAGACAATATTAAATGAGTATTTATTCGTGTTCTTGTAATCTACTAGGCGCTGTATTGGCTTGTATGAGGATATTTAGGTACTATCTCTACTCCTTTTGTTTGCGTTTTACGCAATGTATATATCATCATTATTGAATTTTGACTAAGTACCAGGTAATATTTTAATTTACCATTATATCATGGTATGCATATAAAGTAATAACGAAACAAAAATATTACTCATTAAAATCTATCTGGATATAAATAATAAATAATAATATGAAAACTTATAAATAATAAAAACTATATATAATAATCTCCTCTTAATTTTAATGTATTAAATATATAATATATATATAACTAGAATTGTTAAATATATCAACGAAATAAATATAAATATTAATATAGATACTATCGTACGTATCCTTACATACAATTAGGTAATTCTCATATATTATTTCTTATAATATTTATTTAATAATATAATTATTATATATGATTAAACTATTATTAATAATATACATATTATTTATTAGTATAATATCGTAGTATTATAGTCATCTATGTCTACTCTCCATTACATAAATCTATAATAACTACTACATACCTTACGTAGAATCAGAATACCAAGGTAGATTGTAAGTATCAATAATTTTTTTTAATATCATCCAAATAATACTATCTGTGCGGCTACGATTGGCGTGATGAGGTATATTGATAGTGTGATGATAATAAGTAGAGTAGTTAGCAGTAATGTGTACATATTAAGTATTCTTAATAGTATTAACTTAAAGAAGAATGCTTTTATTCATATAGCTATATTATATTACACACAGTTAATGTCTTTGTATTATTACTAGTTCAGTGAATTATCGTGCTTTGATTACACGCTATAGTAAAATTAGTATTATAAATGAGTTACAATCGGATATAACCTATATAATTTGTATTTTGCATTAGAATACCTATAATAATTATAATAATAGTGATAAAAAGGAATTAGTTTTTATCTGTAAATATATACCATAAAATAAGGATATAAAACGATCAGTCATAGTTCTGTTTAATGTGGATTTAGGTGATATAGATATTCCGACTACATGATGCATGCTCCTCTCTTTCTACGATTACTAACATATATAAGTTTCGAATGAAAATTCCCTTTGCTGACATATATTTGAGATTGATAACTCATAAGAACCAGATTATAGGTCAGTAATGCTTTTCTAATAAATATATTTTCAATCGGATAGAGGTCTTTTCGTCTAATATATTCTAAGTTAATGAAATACAGTCTCATTTAAAATGGAAACAGAATTCTTTCTAATAGATAATTTTATTGAATGCTACATTTGTAAAATAATTAGTGTTAAATAGCCTCTTATTGATAGGGTCGTGATTTTTTTAACCATATTTAGATAAATAATAAGTAAATACTAATATAAGTATAATTGGATGGGTATCATCACAAATCCTATATAGTATGATCATAATTACCATAATGAGTGATTGGATCTAACCAAATACCCAGAATTAATTAAGAGTAAATGTATATTTATTATTCAGTTCTCCTCTAGTAATGCTACACAAGGGAATTAGGATAATACCAGGAAAATAAAATAATTATATAATACTGATATTATATATATATAAAAAAAATATTAATATAAAAATAAACATAATATTATATAATTACATTTAGATAATTACATTTTTTAAAAATCCTTTTATAATAAAAAATCTATATAAGTTAACACTTATATTATAGTTAAATATAAAGTTGAACGATACCGTAAAGGACTTTAGTTTAAAAATAATATAAGCAATGAGAAATAGGTAGCTCATAAAAAATATCTAATCTTATACTCATAACTACTATCTGAAAGTTCCTTATTACGATTGTTAGTATTTATCTAATATTGCTCGTCAAATACAGATACATTGTTATTATCCATTTTAACACAAACTACCTAAAGTCGAATACCAACACTTTACTTAATAGATTTCTCTTTGTGTTAGTGCTTGTATATCCATTGTCTATGCGCAAGGTGAATTTTTACACTTTTAAAATAAATAGAGATATATATAAAAATATAATAATTTATAAAAAGAAAATTGTTAAAAGATATGTATCTTTTTTTATTAACAAATTTAAAAGAAAATCTGAAGAAAAAAATTATAAAATTGATCAATGATAGAGATGCTACATTAATATTATGAATTGATCATAATAACTTATAATTTAATATAATCTGCCTCAAAAATACTGAATAACTTTATGCAAGTCAATATATAGAAACTACCATAGTAAAAATATCCTAATATTATTAACTATACCCACAAAATTCACTTGTAGAGACTTATATGCTTCCATAATTTCCCCTGCAATATATTTTTAGTTTGGCTTTTTTTGAAAAATGCGAACTAAAAACGTATAATAAAATAAATTTCCTCTTTCTGTGCTGTAAGTACTTCCGTGATTAGTCTTGTCCGATAGATCCCTGCTAGCATCCTACTACGCTACAGTGTCTCAACGTTCTATATCCCACTTTAACTATTAGGAAGGCTACGTCTAATCGTATCCTTGAAGTCAGTTCTATTATTTTACAACGTCCTAACTTACAATTTCTAAGTTACCACAATTATCGACTGAGTCCTAAACGTGAGTACCGTTAATTTGAGTGAGATGGCATGACGATATTGATACTTCAAAACCAGATAGTAGTTCAGTTGAGGTGTATGCCGGCACACATCTAGGTGACCGATTACGAACCCCCCTCCATGGTTTACAACGCTTACTCTAATTAATATTTCCTTCCATTGACTCCTCTATGGTTATATTCATATACACCATATACTTTACTTGCCTCATGATAATTGTATATCGTACACACCTATTTATTTATAGTCATATCATATTTTATGCGGATTACGGAACTATCCTTAGGATCACTACATACCCTATATCGTAATCTTTATCCTTAGGGAATATGCGTAGTATACTCGGGGGTACGTAGGCCCATCAGCCTCTCGGCCCGTCCTTGACATTTATGTTTTGGTTGAAGCTGTATCACGTCTTTATTATTTCGTAATCTTCGAAACAAGTAGAGTCAACTTACTATCTGACAACCATCACTCCAAATAGCACCCTTTATTCAATGAAATTCGTTAGCACGATCGCAACCAAATTGCTCCTTCACAACCTTCAAATTCGGATTGTAGGATTGAAAGAGGACTCCTACAAATAAAACATAATTAAAAAATTACATAAATAAACAAAACAATAATCAATAATTAACTAATATAAAAATTAATTAATAAAACTAATATAATAATAATACACTTAATAGTATCAATAATAAGTAATAATAATATAATAATATATAAATATACATATATAAAATAATACATACAATCAAAATAATAAATAATAATAATACAATAATAATAATCACATAATAATCACAGAAAAATAATAACTTTGGATAAGAAATACCAATAAATAAAGTAACATCACAATATATTCTAAGACCTCTACATGGTAAGTTAATTATACAAAACTATTTACTAAATTCAATAAACGGGAAGTGAAATTAAAAGTGAACTTAAACTCAACAGTAATCTCATCCTTGCAATAAAACTTTAAACTAGTAGTATTAAATTATTTAATATTTTTGGGCTATCATACAAACAATTCAAAAGAAATCGTGGTTGTAGCAGGGACAATTAATTCAAACAAATCATTGAAAGCACGACACGGAAATACAATTCAATAAAATCACAAGAAACATTAATATATGACATCCATATATCTCAATACCATAAATAGGTGACTTAACCAAAATTATTCAACTGCTAAAAGTTACAATAATGCTAACCTAAATAGTTCCACACTAAACAAATCATCCATTCTTTAAGTTAAAATTAAAATTTACGCTAATTTTCCCAACATGCAACAGGTAATTCAAGAAATGCCGCGAAATTATATATCAATTTCAATAAACATTACTAGGCTAAACGAATTGGTAAATTCTTGAATTAACACGACAGGCTCTCAATAGAGAGTCTGATACACTTATAAGGGAGCTTCATGGTTAAGAGAGTTTTGTTTTAAAGTGATGAAATAATAATGATCAGGAAATAGTAACTTTGGTAATTGTCTTCGGGGATTTGGCCAAATCATAGCGAATTAGCAAGAGAAAGAGAGATGATTATTAGTAAAACGTAGTGAAATTCATCCTAATGCAGTAAGTTTGAGGAGTAATTGAACAAGATTTGGATGATGACAGTTGAGTCTTCGAAACGTGAATAAAGTTCTTGAGATGTTCAATTGTTAGTCTGTCTTTCATTTAAGTATCTTATTATATATATATTAAATATATATATATATAATATATATAATATATAATAATAATATATATATATATATATATATATATAATTATAAGTATATTATATATAATTATATAATAATAATGATAATATTATTATATATAAAGTATAATAGAATATATATATAATATATATATATATTTATAATATATATATATTATATATAGGATACTATAATATTATATAATATATATAATATATATATATATAGTAAGTATATATATAAGTTATTATTTATAAATATAGTTTAAAAAAATATTAGTTATAAGTCGTCATAGGGTCTATTTTGTGAGATGCATGAATACTGCGAGAAAATTTTTTTTTTGTGTTTTTAATTTTGAGTCATAATTTAGGCATTCTCAAGGGTCTTGGAAAAATATTAGGTACTAGTTCCCGAAAAGTTTAAAGATTTTCATATAGCCATATACGGTATGATATATATAATTATATTAATGATATATAATGAAGAGTATACTTAGTGTATATATAACCTATCACAAATGATCTAATAATTATATATCATATATATATAACGTTATAAAAACCCATTACCCTACAGTGCCATACGATTATATATAGTCTATAAATTGAAGTGGGCAGATTGTTAGTGCTCTTCTATTATATATATAAATATATATATAAGTAGAATATCTATATATATATTATATTATATAATATATAATTATATATATATAATATAAATAGTATATAAATATATATTCCTACAGATATAGTAATAATAAATATAGTATTAAAAATATACTATATTAACATATATATATATTATATATATAATAATATCTAATATTATATTACATATATATATATATATATTTATATTTATTATTATTATGATAATATATATGTAATTCCATCCCCAAAAGGAACACACCACCACCAGTCCGATGTTTTTCGTTTGACTTCGAGGACAAAAAACAAAAACAAAAAAAAGATAAAAAAAAAAAAAAAAAAATAAAAAATATGTGGTAACTTACGTTTTATATATAATTAATGAATATTATATAATATATAATTAGTATATAGTATAATATAATAGTATATATATAATTATATATTATAGTATATATATATTATAATGATATAGTATATATAAATAATATATATAATAATATATTAGAATACAAAATATAGATGTAAAAAAAAATTAGTTTAAGGTCGCATAGGGTTCTATTTTGTGAAATATACTGCTGGGGCGAGAAAAAATTTTTTTTTTAATTTGAGTCTACCTAGTTTTCCCTCTTGGTGTTGAACTGGATAGTTCCAAAAATTTAAGATTTTTCATTTTAAGATATACGGTATATAGTTATATAAGTATAATATATATATAGTAACTATTTATAGTATTTTAATTTATACATATAAGTTATAGTAATAATATCATATTATATAATGTAAATACTATATTTAAAGTAATCTAATATATATATATATAGTATACGGATAATATATTAATATAAGATATTATATATATTATATCAGATGGCACAAGCGCAAAAAGCGGCAGAATTTTGCGCTTTAGTAAAAAAAAGTGCCGCTTTGCATTTGCGCGAAAATTCTATAACATTTGCGCTTTTGCATGCCGTAATAACTTTTTTAAGAGCGTAAAAGCGCAAATTTGCGCTCTATCTAAATATTTTGCGCTTATAATAAGTAATATAAGAATAGCTAATATATTTAATATATATATATTATAATTATTATAAATATATATTAGTATATATATTATAATTATAATTATTAATTTTTTGATAAAATATTTAATTTAAGTAATTCACTCTGCTGGGATTGAACCTGGCCCAGGTTCAATCCCAGTAGTTTGACCACTCGCGATGACTAAAAAAAAAACGCGAGAAATGTCTGTAGTGAATATCACCACAACAGGAACAAAAAGCGCCTTCCCGTCACACTCGGCGTAGGGTCATAACAGAGGCACGCACAGGGAAATACTATTAAACCGAGGAACATAATGTATTGATAAGATAACTGCTCATCCTTCTACACCTCACCGCAGTGTGATAGGTATTGATAAAAATAGACCCCTTAAGTAATTTTCACTCTGCTTGGATTTGAACCAGTCCGTTGCAGATGAAGGTTGTGTTTGACCATACGTCACGATGGACTAAAAGAAGAACGCGAGAAATTACTAAGTTCTTTGGTTACTTGTGATTAGCGGTTAAACATTTTTAGAGCTTTTTTGTTTAAATTGATATAAAACAGATATGAATAAGTGCTTAAAGGGAAAAAGAATTGCAAACGGTTCGTCGACGTTACCGACGACTTTCACCGTTTGAGAAATTGAAATTGTTGAGTGTGATGCTGCCTGTACTTACCATGAAAAGAATCAGCCAAGATGACTTGCAGCGCCTTTGGCCCCATCTTATAAACACTTTGGGTTGTCAAAGAGCAAGAGGAGTATAATGAGGGCAATAGTGATGTACAAGGGACCACCAATGCCCTCAATTTAAAAAAAAAACTTCATTTGACATTAATCAACACATAGTATATCGAAATCACACACTTGATTCGTAGTAACTTACACCGATGCTTTTTATTTCAATTTTATTTCTATTTTAATGGTTAAATAATGATTTTATTCTTTCACATATTTTAATTTAAATGAAAAAGAATTTTAGTTTTGTAAACTTTTTAGCAACTCCTTCTGGCACAGAGGCTTGTGTACTCAATTAAAAGAGGTCCAAGCTGGGCCGAGCTGCTCAACAACAGTGGACGCCAGCATAAAAAGCGTGACCAATCATTCTCCTAGTCCTATGTCGAAATATTTCAAACGAGAATAGAGCTCTTGAGAGTTGCTTATTAGTAGTATTTTTTTTAATAACAGTTAACTATAGTGGGTCACATTAACAGTTAAAAAACTAACTGAGACAGTTCATACTAAATTTTTGAATTGAAATACAAGTTTTCATTTGTCATTAATATAATTCTCATTAAATATTTTTGCTCTAGATTTCTGCTACATGACTTTGGGAATATTTACATATTGGAGTCTGATTTCTTTGATCGAATTCCGTCCTACTGAACTCTGATCTCAGAAAAAAAGTGATAGGTATCTTGATGTCATATATGCATAGGAAGAACTGATTTAACCAACATATCTAAGGTCAGTTTTGGCACAACGCAGACAACTGGACTGGAACTACACAAAAGAGTTTTTTGAGATGAAGTTCACTGGATTAATTGAATACTTGGAGAAGAGAAGGCCTTGATTCCTTGCCTGAGAGAGTTTATTTGTTACTCAACTAGTACAGAATGCAAATTGAAAAATGTAACTCAAATTGTAAAAATAGAACTCAAATCGAAAAAATATAACTCAAATATAAAAAGTAAAACTCAAAATGTAAAATTAGAACTGAAATTGAAAAAAATATAATTCAAATTGAAAAAATATAACTCAAATTGTAAAAAAAAGAATTCAAATTGAAAAAATATAACTCAAATTGAAAAAATAGAACTCAAATTATAAAAATAGAACTCAAATTGAAAAACTAGAACTCAAATTGGAAAAAATAGAACTCAAATTGAAAAATTAGAAATAATCTTATAAAGGCTAATCTTGATTATGAAGATCATTAGTAAATGTAAAACACATATATTAATATGTTCGTAAATTTATGATGAAATTATGGATTTTTTTTTTTCAAATTCTCATCTATGCAAAATTTAGAATAGAAAATTGGTTTTTAAAAGGTTTACCCTTAAATAACTTTTAGTGAGAAATTTCCAGAATAAATTTTATCTTAATTAAGAAGAATTTTGGGAGAAATTGTCATTCCACGATAATTTATTTCTAAATATTATGAAAAGAGACGATAAATTTTTTTCTGCTATCTCTTAAAGACATAACCATAGTGTATTAATATCTTTGACATAACTACAATATATGCTAATTGGAACTTCCATGTAATGTTGATACTTTTAGATGCAAATTTGATTCTTTTAGAGGTAATTTGAATACTTTAAGATGTATATTGGATTCTTTTAGATGCAATTGAAATACTTTTATATGTAATTTTGATTTTAGATGTAATTTGAATAATTTTAGATGTAATTTGGATTCATTTAGATGTAATTTGAATACTTTTAGATGTAACTTGGATAATTTTGGATGTAATTTGGATACTTTTAGATGTAATTTGGATAATTTTAAATGTTATTTTGATGCTTCCTCATAGACGATCATTTCCAACTTTACGGTAAAAGAAGCATTTCTATTGATGATAAAAGAAGTTCATTTCTTGAAAATTTTAGGCTACCATTCTTTAAAATTAGTTACATGAAATATTTTCTCATGTCTGAAAGGTTTTCCGCACGTTCGTCAAATCAAGATAGTAACAACTAGGTCGTTTAAAGTGATAGTAGATATTATAATGTATAAATCTCTATCCTCATATATATATACTATATTATAATATAATATATATATATATATATATATATAATAATCTATATAATATATATATATATATCTCATATATATAGTATAATAGATATATATATATATGATTATATCATACATATAACGATAATTTCGTGGTGTATAGGTGAATTAAAATTAAAAGGTGCATAAAAATTAAAAGAAAAGTGAACGAAAAATTTAGATAATATTTAAGTAAAAAGCTTGTGTTATTATATGTATGCGCTTGGGCTGAAGTCCGGTTAAAATTTGACGTTGTTTTTTTATTTATTGCAGTATTCATGTTTTTAAAGTAAGTTCTAAACTTAAAAATAATAAAAAATTTAAAATTATTTCTAAATTTATTATTTAGGAAAGAAACTTTTTTTTATATAGTTTGGAAGATTTATCTTACTGAATGATGTATTGATATTTCTTTTCAAAGTAAAACTTTGTGTTACTATTTTAATAATAGCTGCTTCTAAATCGATCTCTCTATGCTGTTTTGAATAGAAATATAAGCTAATGTACATTGCGTTGAAGACTTTCGTTGAGCGAGTGGTAAAAGTTGTTTTAAAAATTTTGAATAAGAAAGTTGTTAATAATTTGCCCGGGTGAAATTGGTTGAAAGCGAGTGACTACAAGAGGCCTGGAACCCTCCTAGTCATTTAGTTTCTTCCCAAGAACAGGCCGCAGTGAAGGAATATAAAGGAGAAATTATAAAAAAAACGGATACTAAAACAGACTCAGTGAAGATGAAAGGGGAAAATAAGAGGCAAATTTTTAAATTGCCTTGTTTGAAACGTTTAGAGGGAGTAAAGCTGAGGGTGAAGAGAGATAGAGGGTTGGGTCTGGTTTGCAGAAACCAGAGGGTAATTTTAGATAGTTGTGCTTTTTTCAAAACAAAGCTAAAAGGCAAAAGAGAGGAATGTTTTGGAAGCTATAAGGGACTAGTTTCACGGGTGAGTGAGAGGGTCAGAGCTAGAAAAGGTGTAGCGATAATTATGAAGATGAAGTATTTCAGGGTAAAATAAGAAAAGTAATGTGTTGGTTCCAGATAATGTGGGTAAAAATGAAACTGAGACAGGTGAAAAACTGGAGGTATTTTTAAGTGCATTGAATGCCCCAGTACAATGATAGTGCTGAGGAAGTAGGGAGGTGTTTTGGGATGAACTAAACGATTGTTTGCGTAGTTTCAATAGGAATGATAAAATTGATTGCTTGCTAGGTGATTTTAAAAACGCAAGGGTGGGTGGAGTACAAGGTACAAGGAATATTAAGCCCTTTTGGAGTGCAAGGCAAAAACAAAAAATGAAGGTAAAAATTGTCGTAGAAGACTATGCGCTTCGAAAGAGATGATAAATAGGAAGAAATACAATGGATTTAATAAAGAGAAACAGTACATAAAATACCTGGTAGTTAGGGAGCCCACAGTATTTGTGCCTGCGATGATTACTGTATGTGATAGGTCAAACGAGAAAGACAGGGTGTGTCTCGTGAACGTCTTAAGCGGGTTGCAGGCAGGCGTATATCGATACATTTAGTAGAAGCAAAGATTTAAAGGTGAAAGCGGAAGCGTGGAAGAAAAGGATGAAATTTAACACCAAGTGTATGTTAGCGAAGTTAAAGAGTTGAGAGTAAAAAAAAATGATGATCATACAACAGAATACGAAAGATCATGACCAGAAAAATGAAAGGAATATTAAGAGCAGAAAGAAGAGAAAAGAGGAATGGATTGCTTTTAAGGAAACAATACTGATGACCACAAGCCTGACAGTTTGTCTGTGACAGATTGGGGAACTGGGAAAAAAGGAGTATGTTCAGTGGAAGTGGAAGAATTAGGAGTGAGGCAGATGTAAAAGGAAAAAAAGGAAGTTTTTGCAAAACATTTTGCTAATAATAGTCAAGCTACTTTCAGGAATACAATTGATTGTTAATATAGATAGTTAAAATGAAAAGTGAAAGCGTGCAAAGTGAAGGCTGGAGTACCGTTGGAATGAAAGATGATGCTTAAACTATCAGAGAAGAGTCAAACTATTCTTGCTAATTAATTAAATTAATTAAGAGAGGGATTTCATTTTAGTTTAATGCTTCTGGATGGGAAATGATTTCAGGATGATAGAGAAGTGGAGGAGAGATGAAAAGAAACATTTTAAGGAACTGCGTAGAATTCTGGAAGAGTTGGTTGTTTCTGCAGTATCAATTATGAATTTCATTTTCAATTGATAGAAAATCAAAGACTTCGACATTTCAAAAAGGATGAAATTTTTTGTTTTTTTAAATGGTTTGAAATTTGAACTATTTAAACATTCAGATTGCTATTAAATAGAAAGGTTGAAAAAAGGATTGCGGTGACCATTGATTGTGGAATTGGCTGATGAATTACTCTCAATGTCTTGCTGGGAATCAGTGCGATTAGTCCCAGTGGACAAGTTCCTTGTCTTGTACCAATTTATAAGGGGTAAGGGGGGACAGAAAAGGAGTGTCCTAGATTATAGAGGAATTAAGCTTATGAGTTATTGTAGGTAAAAAATATATGACGGGAATTAGTAATAGAAATAGTTAATAGTATCACAGATAACAGATTGAGAGGAACAATGTGTTTTAGGATGGTCGAGGATAGTCTGCTGGATCAGAGGGTATTTACTTGAGAATGTGGCAGAAATTCTTAAGAAAAAGGAAGAAAACAGACGTTTTTTGCATTGCTTTCTTGATTTGGAAAAAGGCATATGATAGAGTTGGCAGGAGGAAAATGTGGTGGAGAACATTAGAGGTTATGGAATAAATGTTTGCTATTAAAGGTCATTACCTATTTTACATGAACAGTAGAGGGTGTGTTAGGCATTAACAGGAGGAAGGGGAAGATGGTTTAAAATAGGAGTGTCGTCTGAGACAAGGTTTGTTATTTCTCCAGGTTGTATTAATATCTTTATTAGATAGTGTAGTTAAGGATGATGGATTTTAGATTTGGGAGAAGGAGACAGATATGAATTGAATGAAAGTATTGGGAGATAAAGCGTCTTATTTTTGCCGACGATTCTTGTGTTGATTGCCCGATACAAAGGAAAAACTGACTGATTTGGTGCTTGAGTTTGAGCGAGTGTGCAAGAGAGCAAAGATTAAAAATTAATTCAGCTAAAAGCAAAGTGGGATAAAAATTAGTGCAAAACCAAAAGGAGAGCGATTCTCAATCTGGGTTGGTTATCATAAAGGTGAATGGGGAAAGCCTGGCAGAGACAACAGTTTTTAGTTAAATTAGGAACGGATATTGGGGCTTTCGGAGGCATGAAAGAAGAGAATGACCATAGGGTTGCTGAGGGTGAAAGGAGTATTAAGCAGTCTTAGAGAATTATGGAAAAATGGGAAATTAACAAGGAAGGTAAAATGAAATTGTTCGACAGGTTGTATATTTGTTCCAAACTGTTCTGTATGATGTTGAGACTGGGCATTAAACAACTAAATGGAAAAAAATAGTTTGAGGTTTTAGAAATGAAAGGTTTAGGAGATATGTGGAATAAAAAGAGTAGATAGAATTAGAAATTAAGGGATACAGAGATATGTGCCGATAGGAGAAATGTCTAATGGAAAGAGCAAATCAAGGGGTACTAGGATGGTATGGACACATGCTTATAGAATGAATGATAAACATTGACTAAGATAGTTTTAAAAGTTTGCCAATAGGAGAAAGGGCAAACCCAAATGGAGGTGGGTTGATGGAGTAAAGGAAGCTATTAATACTAAAGGGGATTGTCATGATGAAGGAATAAGAGATTAACGACGAGACAGGGTCACTTGGAAGGAAGAAATAGTTCATTTGGAAAAAGTTCCGTCAAGGTTGGCAATTAACTGATCAACCTGGAACATTGCAAATTAAGCCAACAGCCTTCCCGATCTGCAACTGAACCACTGCAGTGTATGGTGGGGACAGGTGGATGAATATAATAATAATAATAATTATATATATATATATAATTATATTATATATATTATATATAATTATATTTATATATATATATATATAATATATATATAATATTATATATATAATAATATTATATATATATATTATAATATATTAATATATATATATACAGCTTACCCGCCCAAAACATGCACCCGCACTCCCCCTTAACTATATATATATATATATATATTATAATATATATATATATAATATATATATATATATATATATACTATACTATATAGTCTAATATATATATTATATTATTATAATATTATATTATATATATATATATATATATATAATATTTATATTTAATACAGTAATATATAGTATATCTAATATACTATATCATATAGAGTGATATTTATATATATATATATATATATATATATATATATATATAATATTATAGTATACTTAATTATATATAGTATATAATAATATAGTATATACTACGGATATATATACAGTAAGTATATATTATAGTATTTAGATATATATTATATAATATATATATATATATAATAATATTATACTCTATATATATATATATATATATAATATTATATATATATTATTATTATATATTATATATTATATATATTATATATATCCCCTATATATATATATATATATTATATATTACATATTATATTATTATATATAACTTTACTATATACTATACTATATAATATATATAATACTATATATATATATAAATATATATATATATGTATTATATAGTTATTATATATATATTATAATATAATATATTATATATATATATAGTATTACATTTATCATTTTATATATTTATATAATATTATATATATATATATAATATATATATACTTAATACTATATACTATATATATATATATATATTATAATAAATATAATATAAATATATATTATACTTTATATATATATATACTAATATAATTATATATATACTATATATATATATGATATATATATATATATCATATTATTATATATATATATAATATTATTACATATATTATATATACTATATAATATATATATATCTAGTATGATATATATAATATTATATAATAATATATATATATACTACTCTATATATATACTAATAAAAATATATATCATAATATAGTATATATATATATTATATATATAGAAGTATATATATATATGATATATGATATATATATACTATAAGATATTATATAATATATCATATAAATATATATATATATTATATATTTTATTATATATATATATATAATATATATATATATATATATATATATATATATATATTATATATTATATATATATATATATATATATATATATATTATATATATATATAACTATATATATATTGATATATATAATATTAATTTTTTGCCAATAACGCAAGCATACCATTAATAAAAAGATCCCTTTAATAGTAATACTTAACTTCTGAGATCAAGAGGAAAACATATCTTTAAATTCAACTCGAGAATTTTCTTGAAGAAATTTTTTTTTTTTTTTTTTTTTTTTTTTTTTTTTTTTTTTTTCTTTTTTTTTTTTTTATGAACCATTGAAGTTTATGAAACAAAATTTCTTCAAAATCGTTTCATATAGCAAAACCACTCAGTGATAGATAGTAATGCACCGTAAAAACAGCGTTATATCTTGTCTTTAGCTGTAATATATTCTATATATATATATATATATATATAATATATATATATATATATTATATGATATATATTTATATATATATATATATCATATTATATATATACTATCTATATATATAATATATATATAATATAATTATATCTAATATATATTGAATATATATATATATATACTATGTGTATAATATTATATATATTATATATATTATATAGTATATACTTATATATATATATATAATATATATATATTATATATACTATAATATATATATTATATAATATATATATATCATATGTATATATATATAATATATATATACTAATATATGATATACTATATATATATATTATATATATATATATATATATTAATTATATATATATTATATATATATATATATATTTATACATACTATATATATTACTATATTAATATATTGTATATATATATATATAATACTATATATTATATATATATATATAAATTATATGATTATATATAATATATATATATTACTCTCTGGCGCAGAGTTAGTTAGTGAGTGACAGGTGAGTTAAAAAGTGGGATATATGTTTTCCAGGACCTGGTTACAGTATGGACAAATTTTTGCAGTGGTTTGGTTGAGGTTGAATCTGTTTGTAGTTTTGCAAGTTTGGGTGGTGGCTGCATCTTAATTTGGCCAAGGATGACTGACTAGTTCTTGGAAGGGAATTGAAGTCTGGAATTCTGGTGGATGTTTGTTTAATATGTTGTTTGGTAGTCTGCAACTTTGGTAGTTTTCTGTTGGTGTTGTGTGGATTTGTTTGGTGTATGTTATGTTGTTCAGGATTTGTTTATAAAGTAGAGCTGGTGAAGGAGGTTGTTTCAGTCTTTGGTGGATGGGATTGGAGAGGGCTATGTGGCATGGATGTAGGGGTGCTTGAGTTTTGGCAAAGAAATGTGTACTGTACCTATCATATTCAGGTGTATGTCTATTGATAGTATTTTGGTTTCTTTGTGTAGGTGTTGCTATGGTGTTGTTGATGTACATCCTGTTATGATTCAGAGTGCTTCGATTTGTGCCGTTTTGGAGTTTCTTTACATTGTTTTTAGTCAGCAGTAGTGCCAATTTGGAGAGGCATAGTTTAAAATCAGATGGTGATGGAAATGTTTATT
>JABUQX010068330.1:20000-30000 GCA_015478945.1 Trachelipus rathkii | reverse complement strand
TTGCGCACCGCACCGCACCAGGGTAGTCGCACCACACCGCACCGTACCTGGTGCACAGGCCAACCCTAGTTCTATCTATTCAAATCTTCCACAAGACACTTCGATGTCACAAATTGGTTGGACTTGCGGTCTTACTTCTTTGATTTCCCCTTGGGATAATTCCCCTTGGAATAATCCCTCTGGGTGCTCAGGGTGCATTCCAAAGGTAATTCTCCCTGGCATGGAGGTATACTTTCATTTCTCTATCATTTCGACTAGAATCATAATCCCTGATTTAACTCTTTTTGTTTTCATGTTATTAGTCATAGGGGGCGCTGCTTTTAGGAATAAATAGTCATCTTCAATCTCCAAAATCTCATTCTTCTTTTATTTCACCCCAGAATCTTGCAAACTCTATCCTCAGTAATATTAAAAAATTCTTTTCTCAGTGATTTCTCTTTCTCAAACTTTTCTGGTATTTTGCAATAAAAATTTTTAACCTCTAATTATGATTTTCCTTCTTTCCTTCTTCTAGTTTCTAAAGCTGTCTAACATTTTGCTAAAGTTGAACTCATTGCCCAAAACTTTGCCTGTAATTCCATTTTAACGATTCCGGAGCTATTCTTCCTTCTCCACCTCCCTATAACTCATTTATGTCTAAAATTGTAATTTCTTTCAAAGATGTGGTTTCTCTCTCTCTCTCTCTCTCTCTCTCTCTCTCTCTCTCTCTCTCTCTCTCTCTCTCTCTCTCTCTCTCTCTCTCTCTCTCTCTCTCTCTAAGCTTAATTACTAAGAAGGCGTTTGATCCTGATGGCATCCCATCCATGGCTCTTAAAACTTATGCTTCCGAGCTTGTACCCTGCTCATTTATCCTGTGCCGAAAAAAAGAGTGACCCCCTCCCCTCTCCCCCTTCCAACTATCACCATATAGTTTTAGCCTCAGTAATTTCCAAAGACTTTTGAATTTATCCCACATCAGGAAGATTTGGAAACGTTTTAAATCTTTTAATCTTATCTCTGATTGTTAGTGTGGCTTATGTAAGGAGCGTTCCGCTGGTAATCTTCTTTCCCTTGTTTCTTACTCTTGGTCATTTGCTCTTTGGCATTTTGGTGAATAATTTTGCCGTAGCTCTCAATATATCGAAATATTTTGATAAAGTCTGGCACAAAGCTTTAATTATTTAAATTTTTCTCTTTCGGTATTCGTCCTCCTTCTTTCGGTATTCATCATTTCTGTAACCTTCTCTCTGACTTCCTTTCCGATCGTTCTTAGCAGCTGTTGTAGACTGCCACCGTTTATCCCTTAAATCTATCATTAGTGGTGTTCTTCAGAAGGGCTCTTTGCTATCCCCAATTCTTTTCTATTTCTCATTAATAACTTTCTTTCTATCACTTCGTCAGGTATCCACACCTCTACTGACGATTCCCACCACTCGTTACTCCTTTCATTTTGAAAGACGTCCTAGTCAATTGGAAAGGGTGATCATGAAGCAATTAAAATCTGATATTTTATGAATTTCTAATTGGGGGGTATTGAGAACAAGGTTGTTTTCAATCCCTCAAAAACTCAGTTCCTCCATTATCTTTCTACTAGGCATAACCTTACATACAATTATAGCATCTTTGAAATACAAAATTCAAACACCTCGATCTGTTCTTAATATTGCCAATCATTATTTTTCTCGTAATCCCTCTTGGAAGCACCATATTAGTTCTCTTACTGAACATTCTTCTAAGAGGTGTTCTGAGGAACCTCCAAAATTCCTCCTCACCACCCCAGCTGGTTGCTCTTTATAGGAGTGTCGTTCACCCCTGTATGGAATTTGCCTTACATATCTGGGGAGGTTTCCCTCAAACAGCTCTCCTTGGAAAGGTGAAGTCTAAGGATTTTCGTTTATCAGCTTTTTTTCATTATCACTAACCCTCTCCAATATGAAGGACACGTGCGACCCACGTTTCAACACAGTCCAATTATTTCTCTGTTCAACTCTGGCCCCCAAACCTAACAGCTATGCTCAATCCTGTAGACTTTCTAACTCCGTGTATCGGTATATGTCGACCTTCAATTTGGTCATGATTGTAGATTTCTACTCGACTCTAGTAAAATTCAGTAGATCTCTGGCCTTTACCTATATATATATATATATATATATATATATATATATATATATATATATATATATATATATATATATATATATATATATATATATATATATATATATATATATATATATATATATATATATATATATGCAGAAAACTTTTGGTAATTCTCTGTAATATATGAATAATTCCATACTATAGGTTTAAACTTGATAAAATTAACAATTTCTTTTGTGCTAAGTTGAATAATTACAGTTTTATAAGATCAAGATAATCTCCCGTCTTATTTTTGATTCCTATTGTTTGAAGCGCCCCTCCAAAAGCAAATGTTTGAGATGGAATGGAAAAAAAAATTCAAAAGAAGAAGAAAAAAAATATACTTTCTCAATTTTAATCTCTCTCCCATCTTTAATATAAGATGAAAAATTGAAATAATTTTTCTCTCCATATCTTTTTTTATTATATTTTATACGTCTCTCTCTCTCTCTCTCTCTCTCTCTCTCTCTCTCTCTCTCTCTCTCTCTCTCTCTCTCTCTCTCTCTCTCTCTCTCTCTCTCTCTCTCTCTCATATTTCTTTTTCTCTATTTTAGAAGAGAAAGAATTCAAAATGGCGGTGTTGAGGAAATGGTTGCAGAAAAGAATTTCGTCATTCGTATTCAAGGAGTGCGTCTGAGGTTCAATCAAATGCTCGTCCAGATGCTTCAAAGCCTTCCCTCAACTTGGGGTATCAAATGCTTCAAACAAACTTCCTAAATTTTCTTCTTTTCATCTTCTCAGCTTCATCTTTTGTTATTTCTCTAAAATCCTCTCTCCTAATATATATATATATATATATATATATATATATATATATATATATATATATATATATTATGTTATTTTTAAATAGAAATAACATATATATATATATATATATATATATATATATATATATATATATATATATATATATATATATATATATGCGTGTGTGTAAGTGTGTGTGTGTGTGTGTGTGCGTGTGTGTAAGTGTGCGTGTGTGTGTACCTATTTATTGATTCCTTTCTAATATATCTATCTATCTATCTATCTATATATCTATCTATCTATCTATCTATCTATCCACTCGTATTTCAATTTCGTTTTGCAAGCTTTGATTTGAATTTGATCTGCATAGAAATGTTTACAACTTTTCCACATTTATAAATTATTCTTCTTGGTAAGGCAAAAAAAAAAAAAGTAGTTGTTTTTACTTCTGATCTTAATCTTATTTTTAGCTTAGCGGAAATTAAATTGCTGCATAGAGAATACTAATTTATCATTCTGTTATGAATTCGAACACACACACATACCTACACACACCTTCGCACACACACACACACACACACACACAAACACACACACACACACACACACATGACACACACGTCAGAGGTAATGTGTTTTCTATTTGGACCGTGAGATATATATATATATATATAGTAGGGCAGAGTATATATATATATATATATATATATATATATATATATATATATATATATACACACATATATATATATATATATATAAGAAATTTCTAGAGTTATAACATTGTGTTTAAAAAATTTAGGAGTGAGGTGAGTGATAATTAATAATTAATAAAATTGATAAAAGAAAGGATAAAAAGTTATAAAAATAAGCAAAGAGATTTAAATGTAGAGAAAGAAAGGAAAAATATTTGTCTGAATATTTCTGGACCAGTAAATCATATTTTCATAAGTGAAAATTCCTAACCTTAAATGAGAAATTAAGAATTTGAGGGTCAAATTTAACGACTGCTCTAACTGAGTGACGCTGCCTATTAAGGCACTGTTCATTTAGTAGTAGTTACAGGGCCACTTGGCGGATGCATAACAACCGTTTCCATAACTAAAGCTTCTCTAGCAACGATACTACCCCCCCCCCCCCCGAAATTTATTGTTTAATCTTCCGTTAGGGAGATAGAAATGTCTTATCCCCCTTTAAACTTGTTACCGCCTGGTTTTGGGGGGGGGGGCTAGGAGCTAATTTTTTTTCTTTTTTGGTTGGTTGAATTCCATTCGAAATTTTCTCGTAGTTTTCAAGCAGTAATTAGGTGATTTAGGCCTATTATTGTATTCATCATATGTTTAATCGGAATGATAAAGATAGTTTAATACAAGAAAAGAAGAAAAATTCAATATTATACCTCATATAACCTATAAATAGGATATATTTCTGAAAATTTCTTGTGCGTGTGTTCGTTATAAGACTCCTTGTTTTTATATCATTAAATATAGCGATATTTTATGAATAGTAAATTACGAATAAAAATAATAGTTAAGATAGCTGGATAAAGCATACTCTAACTAGCAATGGATTAGGATGAAAAATTAGATACCTGATATTTCATAAATCTCAATTTCAAAGTTAGTTATTTATCTATAGATGAGATAAAATTTATAGGGAATACACCGATGATTACATACACAGTACACACCTTTACTGATATCTTAAGACATTTAAAAATTTGGAATCCTAAATAGAAACAAGATTAAAACTTTTTTTTATCATTAAAATTAGAACAATGTAAAGTTGAAAAATTATTTAATAGATTAAACTTATTTTTACGAAGACACTCATTTATGAAGATAGTTCCAAGTTAAACAATGAAACAAATAAAGCAAACAAAACTAACTCTAGCTGGGTTATTAAACTAAGGAATAAGAGTCAATTTTGTTTCTTGAAGTCGGTACAAAAAATTATTCGGGGTGGAGCTTTAATCATTTAGTTTTTAGTCTTTACCCCGTGCACAGGGGTAAAACGGTTGGGTATGCAAAAGTGATTTAAACTAAAAAGGTATAACTGGCCCAATCCTGGATGACCTGAAAATTTCATATTGATTGGGTGAACGGGAATAAAATTATCGCAAATTTTCCGTTATGACAAAATTTTTAATTTTTTCTTTATTTTTTGAAACTTTTTTTTAAAGATAATAAATATAAAAAATTCATCTTAAGCGAAACTAAATAATAGAATTATTATTGCATAGTTCAATTTTCAATTTATTTTGGCAAGGTTATGCGCTACAGATAATCAAAAATGTCGAGGTAATATTTTGGCTTTCAAATGCCAATAAAAAGGAAACTAATATAGAAAGAGAAAATGCTAAAAATCAACGTTTCTAAAATCACATAATGCTTTAATTTGGTTTTATTTGGTGCAGAGTGGGTGTAAATTAAGAAAATGGTACTCAAATATAAGTTCTGCCATCAATTTCCAAACAAACTTACACATTGTCTTCAAAATTTTCTGCTTAAACTTTTAGAAACATAGAACATAGAAACGTAGAAAATTTAGACAGTAGGGAACCACATGTACCTATCGAGACTTTCCAGTCAAACTAAAGTGGACAATCACCCATCAAATTCTTATGCAACATGCAAAACTCTCACGCATTCTAAGGTTTGTCAATATCTTGCACAAAGCAAAAGCTAATATATACACCAACCATTATCAAAAGCAAAACCTATAGATAGGGTAAGTTTTAACCACACTACAAGTATTAAATAAGACCATTGTCATCCTTATGACATGCAGTTTAACCTTAATAACTAACTAAAAACCCGCCAATTTGGCTTAGTCACAATACACTAAATTATACATATACCATCCATATGACTATCCGATCCTCTTTTAAATGCTTAAAGTGAACCATAATCAACAACTTTCTGTGCAAACCAATCCAAAAATTAACAACCCTATTACTGAATACGTACTTTTTTACCTCAAGATGGCATGCGTCTTAATTTTTCTTATCGTGTACCCTGATCTCCCTTCCGTGGTCTGCTATAAAATTTTATTGGTCACAGTGTTATCATGAGTTGTAACCATTTTGTAGACTTGTATATCCAGTGGTAAACTGGAGATGGTTCACAGTCGGTTCAGACAATAGTTTGTTAAAAAAAAAAATTCAGGAAAGGGAACCGGTAGTTAACTCTTTTTGCTGCATGAATAGACGGGGAAGCTAACTCATATGACAAAGCAGAGAACCGTTTGTTAAAATTTTGGCAACTCACTACTGTTTGTATCATATCTCCTCTAAGAAAACGCCTTTCAACAGAAAACATTCCTAACTCCTTCAACCGCTCATCATAGCTTTTACCCTCAAACTCAGATATCATCCTTGTTGCTCTACGTTACACTCCCTCCATATCTATATCTTTTCTTAAATAAGGGGCCAAACTTGTGCACAATACTCTAATACTGGCCTAACATAGCTATTGTAGGACTTACTTATAATTTCCTTGCTATTGTAAATGACATTGCTATTTATTATACCTTTCATCTTATTAGCTTTATTCCTCATTTCCCTACACTGATTAGTCACTCTCAGATTGCTGCTTTTACTTGGTCCACAAACTCAAGTCAATCCCCTACTCGTATCGTAGTTAAATCATTTATTTGAGTATTTTAAGTGAAGAACTTTATTCTTTTTAAGTTTTTAGTTTTTTTATTAAAATTAATTTATCACTTATCTATTGAATCAAGATGTTATCAAGATCATTTTAAATCTCTATACATCCATTATTATACCTTACAGAGGTAGGCACTTTGTTATCATCTGCCGCAAACATAGAAACCTTACATCTAAGTCCCTGGTCTAAATCATATATATATATATATATATATATATATATATATATATATATATATATATAGTTATATATATATATATATATATATATATATATATATATATATATATATATATATATATATATATATATGTGTGTGTGTGTGTGTGTGTGTGTGTGTGTGTGTGTGTGTGTGTGTGTGTGTGTGAAACTTTTAGTGTCCCAAATATTGAGCCTTGGACTACCATTCACTCTTTCCACATGGTGACTCTGTTGCCACAGCAGTAATTTCGCACTGGCCTCCCACCTCCTCAACCACCATACTAAATCCAACCATGCACAGTTGCCACCTATATCACATTGTGATCAACTTCTTTGCATGCATTAGCTTTATGGGGCGCCTTATGAAAGGCTTTGCTGAAGCCTAAATATATAACATCAACTGTACCTCCTCGGTCAATGGACTTGGTAATGTATTCCCTATATTCTTAAAGGTTTGTCCGACACCATCTTCCCTTTCAGAAACTAGGCTGAGTGTCATACAGTATTTTGGATATCATCCAAAATGTTTCGTGACTTTTTAAGTAACTTTTCCAAAGCTAAACCAGAGTTGTTAAGTCTACTCAGCCTGCATCTGCATCTTCCACTAATAATTCATAAATAGTACAACGTATGCTGTTTTTCATTCCTCTGTACCGCCGCAACTAAGTTGGTAGATCAGTTTTTTAAAAACTGAATACAGTAAGCCTTTGTTATGCTACTTTTACGCTCCATTAGAATTTTACCATATTTACAATCAGGACCTGCAGCATTACCTAGGTCAATATGATTAAGTAAATATTTTATTTCTTTTACCTCAAATTCAAATTCTGTAAGCCTACTCATTACATGCATACCGAAACTATCAGTTTCTAAACTATTATCCAACCTTTCCTCAGTAAACACTGATGCAAAATAAGCATTGAAATTACTAACCAATTCCTTATCTGAACTTACTAATTTTTCATAAAGTTTTATTGGACCAATTGTCTTATTCTTACTTTTAAATTTATAAAAACTAAAAAAAATTTTTGGGTCCTTATTATTATTCCTTGCTAAATTAATTCCCGCCACTCTCTTCTCCTTTCTTATTGATTGATAAAACTCATTTCTAACCTTCTCATAATTTTACAAATCTTCCTCCCTACTACTACCCTTGAATATTTTAAAACATCTACACTTTTCATTGATTTTTTTTCTTTTATCTCTCTATTGTACCAACTAGGTTTTCTTTTCGCCACCCTAATGGGTCAATCTTTAAAATATACTGACTGAATATTCGTCAAAATTTCCTAAAAGCGCTCCCAATATAACAAAACAATTTTAGATTTTAAACTCCTTATCCCAGTAAATATATAACCATGTCCGAAATTTACTATAATCACGCCCGTCTCGGAACTATACTTCCTTATTAACTTTGCATTTGGCCCAAGATATCACAATCATGCCTAAATCTAATTATATTATGGTTCACTAATCCCCAAACTTCTCCTCTACTCTGACTTCATCTACTATGCTTTCATCGTTAGTTAATTACTAAGTCTGACAATACCTGTATGTCTTGTAGGTTCATGAACCATCTGGCTCAAAAAGTTGTTTAGTATACAATTTATAAATACAGAACTTCTATGATCCACATTAGACAAGGAATCCCACTGAATGCCAAGAAAATTAAAATCTCCCATTATGACAATACCTTTTTCTTTATTGTGGTATGCTGTCTTTATTTCTTTCACCATTTCTACATCTAATTCTTGAATCTTAGACATGAGGTATATAAAATGACCCTATTTTGTACGATTTTTATTTGAGCATGAGATGTCTACCCACACAGATTGAAACATTCATGAATAGTTTTAATGTCCGTCATTAACACAAATTGAAATATTGGCTTTTAACATAAAAGCCGCCATACCTCCACCCTTCTTTCTTACTACGCTGGCAAAGATAAAATGAATATCAGATCTATCTCATATTCCTGGAAAGGAATCCTCATAAAATGCCTCATTTAACCAATGCTTCAGTAATGCAAATAAGTTTAGATTCTCCTTTATGGTATAACTAATCAGCTCATCCTTTTTATTTCTAAAGCTATGGGCATTTTGTGTACAAGCATTAGATTTTTTTGAAATGCTCTTACTTTTTGTATTGTTAATCGTCTTTTATTCCAGCTTATAACAACCGTTTTTATTTATTTCATTCACCATTTACAGACAATTTCATATAATTATCAGTACCAAGATTTAGCTCTTCACTTCCTAACTTTACCTAATTTTTTGATAGACCAAGTCTCCAAACTGGCACTGAAAAGCTCAACACCCTTACGGACTCGATGAACTCTGAATTCTCAAGGGGAAATTCTTCGTTCAGAAATTAGCTCCATAAAATCCAAATTTTAATGTTTTATGAAACATAATCTTCTAACCCTTTCATTACACCTTAAATCCACTGCTTCCCATTTCCTGGACCTGCACCTAACCTATGTAAAATCCCAGAAATCATGTCACTTTTCTACCACTCAGCTTTCATCCTCTGAATCAAACATTCCTGTTATCTGCTATATTAATTCTTTCTGACATTTTGTGTTCCTACATTATTCGTACCCAAACATACTATCACTTGCATCGAGCATTGTATCTTCAGATCTCACTGTCTATCAGATCCACAATAGCATTCACACTGGCACCTGAAACATACTCATCGTTTTCTTTTATTTGATGCTACGAAAATTCCTATTGTAAATATCGGCACTGAGTTCTCCTATAAGCGCCTTCCGTTTCCCTTTTGTGGAACCCGACTTACAATTCATCCTCTCATGATCCCTCCTTCATGCTGAAAGACAGCCAAACCTGTGTCACTGAAGGTCGTAGGTGACTTGGTCTTAGAGATCCTAATCTTTTCTATTCTCTATAACTTTTCAGGTATCCGTATTCCTATACTCTATCTCTTTAGCTCCTCCCCATTAACTTCTGCCTAAATGGATTACTATTATCTATTTTCTACCTCTGTGGCCCACCCTCCCAATTTATGGTCTAGGTGAGTTTATTAGTTCTAGGACTACATCCCTACCAGGCATTTTTTCTAACATTTTCCCTTCTCTCTTAACTAAATACAAAGTTATTTCAATTTCAGTTTCATGTTCTCACTCATTATCTTTCAAGTCTCCTTCCCAGACAGCACATTTTCAAACATTTTACCCGTATACAAATAAGATACTTTTATATACACGTTCTCCTGTCAACAGTACCAGAACTCCAAACAAA
>JABUQX010068330.1:0-10000 GCA_015478945.1 Trachelipus rathkii | reverse complement strand
GGTGGTTTCTAATGCGTCCAACTTGCTTTGTGTTTACGATCCCTCCACCAAACTATCTTATCTCGTAGATTCCGGGAGCTCAATTTCAGCTGTACCACGTTCCATCCTCGGAAAAAAACAAGCTCCAGAACCATCAGGCTCTTTACGCGCCGCCAATGGCACAACCATTAACACTTATGGTACCAAACGACTCCATTTAACGCTCTCGTTCCGTCGTGATTTTATATGGGATTTCACGATAGCCGACGTCACATTACCAATATTAGGTGCAGACTTCCTGTCCCACTTCAACCTTCTTGTTGACATGAATCACAACCGCATCATTGATTTTGAGACACATTTCTCATCCGCTTGTATCCGTGCATCCGCATCCATCAGTGGCATACATCTTTCTCCATCTAATAATATTTTTGAATCATTATTAATTACCGATTTTCCAGAGCTTCTTTCTCCAGTCTCCAAGTTCCCTCCTGTGAAACACAATGTCGTTCATCACATTGAAACTTCCGGCAGACCTCCATTCTCTCATGCTAGACGTCTTGCACCAGATAAACTCAAAGCTGCGAAGCTAGAATTCGAATCTCTCTTAGAGAAGGGCATCATCCGACCTTCAAAGTCTGACTACGCTTCTCCATTACATATGGTTCTCAAACCCAATGGGGACTATCGCCCGACCGGCGATTATCGCTGCCTAAATGCAATCACCCGCCCGGACCGCTATAATGTACCTCATCTACAGGATTTCACATCCCACCTCTCTGGTTGTACTATCTTCTCGAAGGTTGACTTAATCTCGGCCTTTTTCCAGATTCCCGTGAACCCGGACGACATTCATAAGACTGCCATTATCACTCCTTTCGGCCTTTACGAATTTCTTCGAACGCCATTCGGTTTACGAAATGCTAGTCAATCATTCCAACGTCTTTTAGACTCAGTATTACGCGGTTTACCTTTCGTTTTCGCCTACATAGACGACTTATTGATTGCCAGTGCTTCTCCAGAAGAACATACTTCACATCTCAGGCAAGTTTTTACCAGACTAAGTGAATTTGGTCTATGTGTCAATTCTTCCAAATGTGAATTCGGAGTTTCATCCCTAACTTTTCTCGGACATACAATCTCTGCCGAAGGTATACGTCCTCTTGAGGATCGTGTGGCAGCCATTCGTGATTTTCCGAAGCCTGTAAAACAGCGTCAACTTCGTCGTTTTTTAGGGATGGTAAACTTCTACCATCGTTTTATACCGTCCGCTGCTAAAATTCTCCTTCCTCTCCACGCACTTCTTAAACATCCACGTAAAGGTTCTGCTGCTTCTGTCACTGTAGATTGGAACGACGAAGCAACTAATGCCTTCACCGCCATCAAGGAAGCCCTTGCCTCTTCCGTGTTACTTATATTTCCATCCGACACAGCCCCGACTAGAATCAACAACACCGACGCTTCAGACTTCGCAGCTGGAGCTGTGCTGCAACAATTTATTAATAACGAATGGCGTCCATTAGCTTTCTTTTCTAAAAAGTTCCAGCCGCCTGAAACAAGGTATAGCGCATTTGGAAGGGAACTTCTCGCAATTTATTTAGCTATTAAGCATTTCCGTTACTTCATAGAAGGTCGGGAATTCCATGTTGTAACTGATCATTTACCCATCACGCATGCCATTACAGCTTCCACAGTGAAACAGTCACCTCGTGAAGCCCGCCACCTTGAATTCATTGCCCAATTCACAACTGATATCCGCCATATAAAAGGAAAAGACAACATTCCTGCCGATGCTCTATCCCGAATTAACGCTATCTCTCCTTTACCAGACATTGATTTCGTCGAAATGGCTCGCTTGCAGCAACTCGAAGAGATTGTTTTTCCTCCTGCTTCTTCTTACGACATTCAAACCGTAGAAATTTTTGGTTTTCCCCCTTTGTTATGCGACGTCTCTTCCGCACACCCTCGTCCAGTAGTACCTACCCCCATGCGTAGAAAGGTTTTTCACACTATTCACGATGTGTCGCACCCAGGGGTAAAAGGTAGTCAAGTCAAAATAGGCAAGCATTTCGTTTGGCCGTCCTTACTAAAGGATGTTAAACAGTGGACAACGCAGTGTCTCAACTGTCAAAAATCCAAAGTGCACAGGCACACTGTCGCACCTCTTCAGCAATTTATTCCCCCTGGTGAACGTTTTGACCAGGTACACGTTGATTTAGTCGGCCCTTTACCACCCTCAAATGGTTTCACACATATTTTAACTTGCATAGACCGATACACTCGATGGGCAGAAGCCATTCCATTGCGAGATACTTCTAGCGAGACAATTGCTCAGGCATTTTTGTACAACTGGATAGCCAGGTTTGGCACTCCCTCGACCGTGTCCACAGACCAGGGTAGGCAGTTTGAGTCTCACCTCTGGAAGGACCTTATGACTCTAATCGGCTCCAAGCGTCTTCGCTCTTGCAGCTATCACCCGCAAGCTCAAGGTATGGTGGAACGTTATCACCGGCAGCTAAAAGCTTCTCTTATGGCCCATGGAACACCGGAAAATTGGTCCGAAACTCTCCCTCTTGTCCTACTCGGTATCAGAACTTCGTACAAAGAAGACCTTAAATGCTCCTCTGCTGAGCTCGTCTATGGCTCCACCATCCGAATACCTGGTGAGTTTATCCTTCCTTCTCCAAAAACTACGAACCAGCACTCCTTCCTGGCTCGCCTTCGTCAGTGTACTGAGGCATGGAAGCCATCTTTGCCACGTCACCCTCCCCGTCCTACCTACATGCCTGCGGATTTGGAGACTTGCTCTCATGTATTAATTCGGCATGATTCACACCGTAGCCCCTTGCAAGCCCGCTATGACGGACCCTTCCTCGTATTAAAACGCTATCGAAAGTTCTTCACTTTACAGAAGGGGAGCAAAGCAGAAAATATCTCCGTTGATAGGATCAAACCGGCTTATTTCGAACATGATCCCGCTTCTTCCACCACTCCTTCTCCACCTTCGGCACCCGCACCATCTACCTCTACTTCGCAAGATAATATCGACTTTATGCCCATTCTGCCTTTTACATCAACTTGTTCTCCAACCGAACCTGACCCTTTGCCAACTCCCTCAGCTATTGTCGCTACTTCGCCAGCTACTTCAGCGCCCCGCGCTACGACATCTCCGCCTCCTGTTCCGATGCAGACACCTCTGTCTCCTGTTCCAACACCGATTCCTCCTCCGAATCCGGAACCCATTCCGACTCCAACCTTACCGTCTTGTCCGCCTCGTTCCACATCGCGTTATGGACGAACATTACGTCCAGTGGTTCGCTTTTCACCTTAATCTCTCACGACGATCCTCTGTTCGAAGGGGAGCTATATTACCTTCTCTTTCTTCCTTTTCACTATTATCGTCCTACTTCTCACGTGACCACATCCTTGTTTGCTATTGGTCAATCGATCCCGCCATCTTATCGCCTCGAACAAGCTTTCTGGAACCGCTCCTCTATATCGTCCCAAATAACCTGTATTCATCATAGACAATTCGCTAATTCTTATTAACACTTATTTGTGAGCATCAGTTTAATGCTCCATCAATCTTCAGTGTATCCCTTGCCCTCGAATGTTACAAGGTCAGTTATTTGTGAAACCTAGTTCTTATTATCCATACTTGCTTTTGTGATACTTTACAATTCTGTGTTTTGTGGCAATTGTGTTATTAGTGAAAAAGATGCAGCAATTTTATGTTCTTCATTGTACAATACGATTATTTAAATTTAAGTAACTTTTTAATATTTTATTCAATAATATAGCGAAGCTATGTGCGAAAATTTATTAATTAAATATAATAGTCCATCCTAAATAGAATTTAAATGTAAAGAGAAAACGTACCATTTCATGCGTAACTTTAATATTATATCTTACAATGTAATTATTATTATTATTATTATTATTATTATTGTTAATTGTTTTCAATATATTAATTATGTTTACTATTTCAATATAGATTCCGACCTCTGACCGAAGTTGTATTATTGACCCAGCCTTTCTGATTTAAACCTTCTTCATCTTTTATTACGCCCAACGTAATAATATATATATATATATATATATATATATATATATATATATATATTATATATATATATATATATATATATATATATATATATATATATATATATATATATATATATATATATATAGTTATATATTATATATCGGACAAATTTAATGCATCACCCGTAAATATAATGTAAACTCTCATTTTTGGAAATGTAGAGTTAGGGTTTGGTTTTATTTGGGTCATACCTAACTTCGGAGTGTATACCGTATGTAACTACACCGTGTATGGAACTAAATGGCATAATAAAGACAACAACCAAATTACGAAATCCCGAAAGTACGTTCATGGGAGAACAAGATGGCAAGACACCAACTAACGAACCAAACCATATGCTGTAAGTCGTAGCTTGATTGTCACAATGGAAAGACATCGTCAGAGTAGAGGAACGTGCTATAGGAGTTATCACACTGTCGGAAGCAGGCAATTCTCAGAGATAAGTGGCTCAGCAACTCGGGGTAAACCAATCGACGGTCAGTCGAACCCTTCGTCGGTTCAATGAGACTTGCAGCAACGTAGACGACATGGTCAGGGTCGCCCGAGAGAGATGACAGATTCCTCCGTCTGGCAGTGCTTCGTATCGTTTCCAAACAAGCGTACAGCATACAACACAGGCTCCGTAGAGGTTCACACATGTGCCAGTAGAGTGTTAGATGAAAAAGACGAAAGAATGAACACGTGGAGTACGTTATAAAACAAGGCCTGCCATCGGCCCTCTCCTGATCAAGGAGCATCAGGTTGCAATTTCATTTTTCACAAGCGTATGGAGATTGACACTCACAGATCTGTCGAAGTTCACACTACATGGATCAGATGGACGTCGGTGAATTTGGGGACGTGGAGGTGATTACTTTTCTGCTTGTAATATCTCCCCAAGGATTTCTTTTGGAGGTGACTGTGATTGTGTGTGCAGGCATTTGTTTGGGTACTCGCAACGGCCATTGCATATCGTGAGCAGAGGAACGCTAAAGGCTGAAGGTATACGGAAGTCATCCTCCAAGAGTATATAGTGCCTTTCGCGTCCTTCATTGGCATCCATTTTTTGCTTACACAGCACACTGCACAGGTCGTCCAACGGTACCTACAACAGGTAGGGATCAGACTCCTGGCCATTTCTGTGAGGAGTCCGGACATGAACCCCATTGAACATGCTTGGGATTTGATGGGTAGGCGTGTTCGAGCCCGTGAACATGTTCCGTCCACAGTCAGGGAGCTTGCAAACGCTTTGACAACATCCCGCAGGAGACCATCTCCAAGATCATTTCATCAATGCCAAAACAGTTGGAGGAAGTTGGAAGGGCCAGAGGGGGTACAACCCATTATTAGGCACCTTTATGCTGCGTTTCACATTGTAATTTTGTAGAATATTGCAGTTGATTAACAAAATCATCATATCCATATTTTTTTCGTTTTCTTTTTTATGCCATTTAATTCCCTACACACTGTCGTTACATACGGTTTATACATTTATAACCCTGTGTAACACTCCCGAGTTAGGTATGAACCAAATAAAACCAAACCCTAGTCCTACATTTTCCAAAATGAAAGAGTTTAAATTAATTGTATTTATGGGTTATGCATTAAATTTGCCCGCGAGTTTATATTATATATTATTATATATATATATATATAATATATATATATATATATATATATATATATATATATATATATATATATTATTATTAAAATTTAATTACCTTACGGTATATATATATATATATATATATATATATATATATATATATATATATATATATATATATATATATATATATATATATATATATATTTATATATATATATATTAATAACGGTATATATAATATAATATATATATATATTAAATTATTATATATAATATATATATTATATATATATATATATATATATATATATATATATATATATATATATATATATCGCACTCACTTGACACAAAATCATACACTCGCAAATGATCGTGAGGCTACTTCTTTGGTGAACCCCCAAGTATCACTGCGTACCCCACTTTGGAGACCACTGTGCTAAAGTATGAAGCAAGAATGCTAACAGTGATTGGTAGAATGAAAAGGTGACGCAAGCGGTTAAAAATAAAAAAATGAAGCGTGGTGAATGTACTAAAAGTCAATGCTAAAAGCCAATGATGAGGTTTCATAAGAAAGTGTTTGGAATTATATAAGGAGGAAAAAATTAATAATAAAAGATGCAGACGTAGGAGGAAAAAAAAAAGAGGTAAATGAGCAGATTTGAAAGAGGATGAATGGGGACTTACAAGGGAATAGGAAGCTCTTCTGGAAGGAAACGTGCGCAAAATGTTAAGAATGAGAATAAGGGGAATCTGCTTAGAATAATGAATAGGAATGGTGCTTTCGTAACTGATGAAATGGACGTGAGAGGAGTGTGGAGGGAACACTTCGAAAATCTGCATAACATTGGCAGTAATGTGTGTGTTTCATGGTGCAAGAAGAAATAGCTACTTTGTTGATGAGGCCATTAGTAAGGAGGAGGTAATAGGCAGAGTGAGAAAGTTAAAGAATGGTAAATCTGCAGGTATAGAAGAAATTACTGATGAAATGATCGAGAATGGAGGCGAGATGGTGATTGATTGGATTTTGAAATTGAAACAAAGAGCTTAAGGAGGGTATAGTTCCGAGAGATTGAAGAAGAACAGTAATAGTACCCTTATATAAAGGTAAGAGGGATAAGGGTAATTATAGGAATTATAGGGGAATTAGTTTATTGACTGTTGTAGGGAAGATATATGCTGGTATTTTGGTCGAAAGAGTGCGTCGAGTGACTGAAGGACTGATTGGTGACGAACAAGGTGCGTTTAAAAATGATAAAGAATGTGCGTATCAAATATTTACATAGAAACAAATGTTTGAAAAAATGAGGGAGAAGAATAAATTGTATTTAGGTTTTATGGATTTGCCACATGCGTTTGATAGGATTAATAGGGAAGCTCTATGGCAGGTGTAAGTGATATATGGTGGTGGTAAACTTCTGAATGGAATCATTAGTATGTATGACGATAGTGAAGCGTGTGTAAGAATAAATGGAGTCGAAAGTGATTGGTCTAATATTAATAGCGGAGGGATGTAGAGATGTGTTATGTCTCCTTGGTTATTCAATTTGTATATGGATGGGATTATGAAAGAAATAGAGGTGGGGGTGGCAGGGGATGGTGTTAGAATGATGGAGAATGAAAGAGATTGGAGGGTGCCTACCTATTTTATACGGATGATTTTTCTTTTGTGTGGAAAATCTGAAGAGAGTTTGAGAGGATTGGTAGAGAGATTTGGCAGGGTGTGTAAAAAGGAGGGGGTTGAAAGTAAACGTAGATAAGAGAAGGTTATAGTCGTGGGTGAGGACAGTTCTCGGTGTGACGTTATGTTAGATGGTGAGCAGTTGGAAAAAGTGTCTGAGTTTAAATATTTAGCATATATGTTGAATGAAAAGGAAAGGCATGATGAAGAGTGTAGTAGGAAAGTTGTGAATTGCAGGAAGGTGGCTGGTGCAATTAAATCGTTGGTGAAAGTAAAGGGACTAACTCTTGAGTGCACTAGGGTCTTACAAGAGGGTATGTTGGTTACCTGTGTTAATGCATAGCAGTGAGACTATGGTCTGGTATAAGAGGTATAGATCTAAAGAACATGTGTTCAGATGGACTATCTTGGGGGCGCGTGTTAGGTGTGAGAGAATTGATGTGAGTAGAGGACCCACCTAATAACATATAGAGAGTTGTTATGGTGTGAAGAAATCTCTTGGTCGACCAGAATACACTATATTGGATCTTCCATGGTCAGTATTATAGAGACGCACAACGCTAGGCCTTTGGAGATGTTTGTTTTTGAGTCACACCTTTATGATAGGTGGCACTTAAGAGTGCTCTGATATTATTGAAGAGTCGGTTGTCTTTGTTACCACTTAGTTTTTGTGCACTTGTGACCTTTCTCATCCAAGAATGAGGTCGATGTCGATGTGCTGAGGTAGGATCGACAAGCTGTGCAAGTACTTTGAGTGACGAGTATTTGGTATAGGGAGGTCTAGCTACCAATGTGTAATATGCTGTGCGAGGATGTACATAAATAGTCGTATGTTTGACGCAATGATACTTTACGCAAGAGACAGCGTCTGAGCCCTTTAATGACCGAGAATGAGTTAGACATGGCTTGATAGGGTTTCTGTGAGAGATATTATGTATGGAGTTATCCACCACTCTTCCGATGAAGGCGTCATCTTTAGCGGTTCAATCTTTGATGGTGCCTATATGATGGTTATGAACCTCACTAATGCTCGTATATGCGATAGTTTCTACCAATCGCTGCACGCTCCTCCAGGTGCTGGCGTATCTAGTGAGTTGGTTTATCTCGTGAAGTCCTTCTAGGGTGGATTCTGACATTGCGACGAGTGTTCCTTTTCTAAATTGAGAGGTGCACTAAGGTAAAGTGGAAGTCGCCAGGTTAAGGCTGGGCTTTTCTTTTGACTAGCGTGCATTGTCTCAGTTGTTTACATACGTTTTTCTCGCTATATGCTGGGGTGCATGGTATAGAGTGACACCCAATAGTCTGGGGAGAGAAGTGGTGCCCAAAGTGGAGTGGACTAACAATTAGTGCACAAAGTTTTAGTATGCCTAATATATATATACTTTTATATATATATTGACAACTGTATAATATATATATATATTAAGTTAGCCACTTTTTTCAAGCCTTATTTTCTAGTACTATCCCCTGAATACATATGAATAGCCCTATAATAATGGGTGTCTACCCTCCTAGTGAGGTTAATAAAGTATATATAATGAGGAAATATCTAATTTGGTTGTTATATTTAACCAATATACTGCTTGAATAGCTACCTACTATGAGTGATAAGTATTTTTTATTAAACACTTTTATTAACACCGATATTATATAAATTTAATATATATATTATATAATTATATAATAATTAATATATATATATTATATTAATAATATTATTATATATATATATATATATTAATATTATATATATATATTATACAGAGTATTATGGGTACACGATTCCGTTCTCTACGTATATATAACTAAACAGGACTAGTTTTTGTATAAATAACTTGATATCAGTTAGCGTGAGACTATCTTTACTATTTTTCTTATTCAATATTGTGATAATACGCATATATTATAGTATAATAAGTTCTCCGTATTATTTTATTCCTACCTATGATATATTCTAATATGTGATGTAGCATCATTTGCTCACGCAGTTGTACCACCGTCTCTTGATCTGTCTGTCAAGTATGCTCACCGTTTCGCTGGAGATGTTGATAGCCAGACCACTCCCGCTTTTATGCGAAACTCGCCTGCACTGTGCGTCCGATAGAGCTCGAATATTTCCTGCTTACCGCCGCCGCGTTGTGCCACGCAGGTGCATAATATATTCATCGCGTAACCACCGTCCATAGCGTGCGCCGTCAAGACGCATATATTTAAACCGCTCGAACGAAAAAATATGATATCAATGTAATCTATTCAAAATGAATATACTTTTACATTAAAATATTAATATATATACTATGAATCTTTCTTTTATACTAACAATGTACGTAAAATTTTATTATAAAAATACATATATACTTTACATACCTATAAAGTCACAGTATATAATATCACAATGATAAATTCACAATAAGGTGTTATTACCTAATAACCTAGGATTATAGAGTGTAGTAGCTCTTATTGTTATTTACTGGCTTATACTGGGCTATTTAAAACTTACTGCTTACTTGTGACTTTAATACTCGCTGCTTTACTGCTTTAAATCTCTGCTTTACTGCTTTATTATTTTCACTCGAAAATATAAATCTAAGTTTAAAGGAAATAAGGATAGGGATGTTACTCCTGACACCTAGAGGTGATT
>JABUQX010068329.1:27500-32389 GCA_015478945.1 Trachelipus rathkii | reverse complement strand
AGTAATATATAATATATATATATATACTTTATATATATATATATATATTTATATATATACTATATTATATATATATAATATATTATATTATATATATAATTATATATATAGTTGTATAATATATATAATATATATATCATATATATATATATATAAATATATATATTTATATATATATTATATAATATATATATATATATATATATAATATATTGTTAGCCCCCTACCATGGCTCAAACGGTAGAGCGACAGAGGTCGCAATGGCAAAGGTCGCGTTCGGAATCCAGTTCGGATCTAGGTGGTAGATAGAAAATTAGCCAAGAAAGTTCCCTCCTTGAGCAGGCTATCCCGTGAGGTGTGAACTTAATATATTACAAAATATATATATATAATATATATATTATATATATATATATATATATATATATATATATATATATATATATTTAATTATATATATATAATATATTATATATATATAACTATTTTATAAATTAGAAAAATAAATTTGCCTATCTTTAAAAATTAATCCTCTTGCCTCAGATTTTTTTTAAAATCTTTTTGTAACTTCTATATAAGAAGATGAAATAGTCAACTTCAAAATATCATAAAAGTTATGAAGCAAGTCTGACTAACAGTGTCAAACTTTCAGACAGAAACAAATGTGACTCCAAAGAATCTGACCTTCACACACACTTTGACTCTTATTTCAAATACTGGAAATAAAAAAATTAACTTCTTTCCAAAAGTTTGGATTTTATGTAATTTTCGGAAAATCATAATATCATTGTTAAATTTTTAGCATATTAATATGGCAATGATTTTGAGATACTTTAATTTTGTTAGTGCATTTTCTTAAAGTTAACATACCAGAATTATATATTTATAATAAATTATATGGGCCTAGACCAGGGTTGGCCAACACACTTGGTGCAAGTGCAGTGTGACATACAGATTCAGTGACTCAGTGTTGTGCTCATTGAAATATAGAGGTGCAGTGCAAAAATATGGTATTTGGTGGAGTGGGTGATTGTTTAGATAAAGGGCCTCACCTCCGATTTTCAATTTTTTTTGCACAGTACACTGTAAATATATTTAAATTAAAGATAAACTTAGAATTAAAACTGTAAAACACCTATAACCATTTATTGAGATAGCAACTTTCACATTTTCGGTAGGTTATATTATATTAAATGCTAAAAATTTTTGTTTGTTTTTCTATAAAAAAATCAGGATTTAAGACATATTTTACCTAAGCCTATCCAACCTTACACAATCTAACCTAACGCAACCTTAAACTTGTTATTCAGGTGAAATTTAACTAATAGACTAAAAAAACGTTGAACATCCCTTTACTTGTTGCACTGATCGCGCCACACCCATATTAACCTACATTATTTTCCACTGATCGGTAAACCCTTAGGTATAGTAGGTTAGGTCAGGGTTGCCATGATGGGGACAACTGGGTTGTCCCCAATGGATTTTTTTCAACTAAAGAACAACCTTGAAAAAAACCATCAAAAACCCACATCTGGGTTTTTATCTGGTTATAAAAAGTAAAATATGAAGATAAATAAAATTTTCAACTTTAGACTGAAGGCTAATTTAATTTGAAAGATAGTTAATATCTTATGTCTTAATTTCTTTAGTGTAATTTCAACTTCTAATCCTAGTTGACTTAAGTTTAATGCCCTTGTTTATTTTTTATAATTATTATTATATTGATATTATTATTATTATTATATAATTGGATTATATTATTATTATTTATCAGACATAAGTAACATTTTGCCTCACTCCAGAGAAAAAGGGAGTTCGCAAACAAAATAGCCCTAAGCTGAAAGCTCTGATGGCCTAAACATCCCACAACAAAACACCACTATTACGAGGTGACAGGGTTGTTACTTTCAATTCCAACCCACATTAGTGACGATGACCTTGTTAAATTCTGAAAAACACATTGACCAGTGCAACAAACCAACAAAACTCGGTTTAAAAAAAATGAAGTGCCTGTAAATTTTTTAATTGCACTAAGGGTGGCCCACCAAATTTGGCCAACAGAAAACCTTTAATAATAATAATAATATACAAACAATTTTGCTGATCTTTTTTAAACGTATAATATATATATATAGATATATATATATATATATATATATATATAATATATATATTATTATATATATTATATATATATATATATACGTATATATATTATATTTTTATATTTATTAATTTTATATATAAGCATCTTAAGTAGATTCAATTTTCGTTGATTTTGCCTGATATTTTGCCCCAATTTTACCCATCCCAGTTTTTATGAAAAAAGAAAAAACGAACCGAGGGGTTGGGGTGGTCTTTTTCAAAAATACCCGGGTGTATTTATGCAAAACCCTTGGTTTAGGTTTTAAGTTAGGTTAAGGTTTTAAGTTTGCGTTACGGTTTTAGGTCTTTAGGTTAATTGGCAGTATTTTAGATACGTACTGTGACTTTTTTCTGAAAAAATTTTCTGGTTCAAAAAAAATTTTAAGGTTCAGAAAAGCTTAAGTCAAGTAAAGTTTTTTATTTTAAGAAAATTCTTTAGTGGCAAGCTTCAGGAATTATACTTTTAGGCTTGCCACTAAATAATTTTCTTAAAAAACTAAACTTAACTTTTCTGAACTTAGAAATTTTTTTGAACTTAGAAGAAATTTTTTCAGAAAAAAGTCCTAGTACAGTATCTACAAATATGCTGTTTAAGTTAGGTTAAAATAGCAAAAATAAAAAAAAACAAAGATTTTGGGCCGTAAATTAGCACGCCTCCTTATAGCTTTAATATAACAAATATGAAAAGTTGCTACCTCAATTAATCTTATTATAAGGGTTTTACAGGCTTAATTTTATCTTTAATTTTAATACATTTGCAGTGTTCTGGAAAAAAGCTTTGAAAATCAGAAGTGTGGCCCTTTATCTAAACATTTACCTTGCAGTGCATGGTGTGCATACTCTGGTACAGTGCACAAAACTCCATTGCTCAGCCAACCCTAGAATAGATTAAAGATACTTCCAATTATCACCAAGCTTACACAAAAAGTATTATATATACATATATAATATATATATATATATATGATATTAATATATATATATATATATATATATATATATATATATATATATTATATATATATATAATATATATATATATATATATATATTTATATAGTTATATTTATTTTTTTTGTTTATATTTTATATCTCACTCTCTTTTACTTTCTTCAATTCTACAAATTTCCCCACACACTTCCGTATCTCATGTAGAGCGAGAGAGACGAGAGATGAGAGAGAGAGGATGAGAGAGACAGGGAGATGAGAGAGAGAGAGAGAGATGAGAGTGAGAGAGAGAGAGAGAGAGAGAAGAGGGAGAAGAGAGAGATGGATCGAGAGAAGAGATAGACCCGATGAGAGAGAGAAAGGAAGAGAGAGAGTGAGAGAAGACGAGGAGAGAAGAGAGAGATACAGAGAGAGAGAGAAGAGAGAAGAGAGAGAAGAGAGGAGATGAGACGAGAGAGAGAAGAGAGAGAGAGAGAGAGATTCTTACAAATCCTAAACCAACATAGCTTAATTTTAAAAAAAAATCAATTTTTGCATTTTTTGTCATCATAAAAACAATTTATATTATGTAATCAAATAACTTCCTTTGCATCAATTTCATTACAATGCATTTCTATGTTATTTTGAGTTATATACAAATAGGGAATCATTAGCTTATTGATTACTAATACCATATTTTCTAATTAAAAATTCAAATACTGCTCAAGAATAGGCCTATACATACAATAGCATAGCAACTGGTGAATAATGGAAGGCTTAACCACCGTGGCTTAACTATCATTTAAATTATTTAGCTACATTGAAGAATAACCTAAAGTACCTTACCTTTTAACACAGTTTTTGTCTTTCATTCACTCACTATATTTGGAAATGTCTTTTGGTTCACTATCTTTAATAGGCCCTATACAATATAGGCGACAATATAAAGCACCATATCTCCGCACTGAAACTTGCAAATCAACGCTCGCATAAATATTGGGCGGGAAACTTTTAACAACAATTTTTTTTATTTACTTATATTATGTATGATGCTTTAAAAACAGATATATTTTTTACTTTTAAAATATTTTAGCATTATTTCGGAATAAATTTTTAATAAATTTTGAATAAATTCCTTAATAAGTAAAACAGATCAACTTTATTAAAAACTGTTAGAACCTTTTCGTTCGTATGGAACCCTTTGGCATCGTGGAGAACCATAGCAATATGTGAGAAACCCTTTTTCATCGTGAAGAACCCTTTGGTTCTACTTAGAACCCATTGGTTCTAAGTGGAACCCATTAGAACCTTTTTTTCTAAGAGTGACAGGAGAAAGAAAAATTGAACATAGGATGCGAAATGGGAAACCCGTCAACGGGGTTAAGACCAATGCCACAGTACAAACGTCGTAGAAAAGACGAGGAGTTTATCTTGCGGTCCGATTGTTGTCCACCCGAGGAAAGACCCACGAATTCCAGAATAATGATGTGTAGTATGAAGCTTATTCTCCAGTTCAAGAATGAAGATGGTAACGTGATAGTGGGTTTCAATTGGTCGTTCAACGACATAGAAGTGCCAAGACGATTGGTTCTATACCCCAATGTCTTCTTAGAAGGGGGGTGTGTCACGTTACGAGAACGCCGAGGTCGAGAATTTGAGCTTCATCACTCACGATCGGCTAAAAAGACTGCATCAAATATCTATCGTCTAAATTATGGAAAGATTATTATATTATTATATTATTATTTATTATTTATTATTATTTATTATTATTATTAATTATTATTATTATTATATTATTTATTATTTATTATTAT
>JABUQX010068329.1:17500-20000 GCA_015478945.1 Trachelipus rathkii | reverse complement strand
TATATATATACACCAGAAATCGGAAATTCAAATTACAAATTATTCCCATAAACTCCCATGATAAAGATGCAAAAATATCTGATGTACTGTGTTCTATATGCATTAATCAAAATGTTAGGAAAACACCGCTCAACCATCCGTCATTGTCAAAAGAGGATGCGCGATGCGGATGGCGGATGTGCCGCTTTAAGTGAGGAGCGGCAGTTGCGGCATGCGGATGTCATTGTCCATCACTAATATATATATATTATATATATATATATATATATATATAATATATATAGATATATATATATTATATATAATATATATATATTATATATAATATATATATATATAATATATATATTATATATATATATATATATATATAGTATATATAATATTAAATATATATTCGCAGAACTCGGGTGATCCTTTTTAGCCCTACTTACTCAGCAAAACCGTTGATTGCCTTAGAACAGCGGTCTCCAAACTTTTTTGATCGCGTACCCCTAAGACGAAAATAATTCTAAGTTGTACCCCTATAGGCCTGTAATATATATATATATATATATATATATATATATATATATATATATATAATATATATTATATATATTTATATATAAATTATATATATAAATTATATATATATATATATATATATTATATAATATATATATATATATATAGATATATATATAATATATATATATATATATATATATTTATACTATATATATTATATATATATATATTAATTTATATATATATATATTATATATAATATAAACGCGGACAAATTTATGCTTGACCTGTAAATATAATGTAAACTCTTTCATTTTTTGGAAATGTAGAGCTAGGGTTTGATTTTATTTGGGTCATACCTAATTTCGGTGTATACCGTATGTAACTACACCGTGTGTATGGAACTAAATGGCATAATAAAGAAAACCAACCAAATTACGAAGTCCCAAAAGTACGTTCATAGGAGAACAAGATCGCGACACCAACCAACTAACGAAGTAAACCCTATGCTGTAAGTCGTAGCTTGAAAAAGACTTTCACAATGGAAAGGCATCGTCAGAGAAGAGGAACGTGCCAAAGGAGTTATCACACTGTCGGAAGCAGACCATTCTCAGAGACAGGTGGCTCAGCAACTCGGGGTAACCAATCGACGGTCAGTCGAATCCTTCGTCGGTTCAGGGAGACTGCAGCAACCGTAGACGACATGGTCAGGGTCGTCCGAGGGCGACGTCCGAGAGAGATGACAGATTCCTCCGTCACAGTGCTTCGTGATCGTTTCCAAACAAGCGTACAGCTACAACACAGGGTCCGTGAGGTAAGAAATTTGCCCATTTCTGAGAGTACAGTGAGAAGACTGCAAAATAAACGTGGAGTACGTGTTACAAGGTCTGCCATCGGCCCTCTCCTGAATCATTACCATCGGGCGATTTCATTTTCACAAGCGTATGGAGATTGAACACTCACAGATGAGTCGAGGTTCACACAATACCATGCGAACCAGGTGGACGTCGGCGATTTGAGACGTGCAGAGTGGGTGACACTTGTTCTGCTTGCAATATCCTCCCCAGGTTCCTTTTGGAGGAGACTGTGGATAGAGTTGTGGAGCAGGCTTTTTGGGGTGCTCTCACGGCATTGCATATTCCCTCGCGCAGAGGAAACGCTAACGGTTGTGACAAGGATATGCGGAAGACATCCTCCAAGAGTAAATAGTGCCTTTTGCGTCCTTCATTGGCGTCCATTTTTTATTACTCCATGACAACGCCACACAGCACATTTGACAGGTTCATCCAACGCGTACCTTCAACAGGTAGGATCAGACTCCTGGCTATTTCTGCGAGGAGCCCGGACATGAATCCAATTGACATGTTGGGATTTGTCTGGCGTAGGCGTGTTCGGAGCCCGTGAACATGCTCCGTTCACCTCACGTAGCTTTGGCACATACGCAGGAGCCATTCTCAAGTATCATATTCATCCAATGCCGAATCGCTGGAGGAAGTTGAAGAGCAGAGGGGTACAACCCATTATTAGACCACCTTTATGCTTGCATTTCACATTGAAAGTGTAGAATATTTGTTGTTGATTAATAAATCATTCTATCCATATTTTATTCGTTTTCTACTTATTATTGCCATTAATCCCCTACACACTAGTCATTACAATACGGTTTATACGTTTATAACCCTGTGCAACACTCCCGAGTTAGGTATGAACCAATAAAACCAAACCCTAGCCCTACATTTCCAAATATGAAAGAGTTTAAATTATATTTACGGGTGATGCATTAAATTTGCCAGCGAGTTTATATATATCATATATATATATATATACACTACTTGATACATATATCATAAATATATATATATACTATAGTATATTATAATAATATATATATATATACTATACTATATATATAATTGTATATATATTAATAATTTTATATATACTATTATATATATATATATACTATATATATATATATATATATATATAT
>JABUQX010068329.1:0-12500 GCA_015478945.1 Trachelipus rathkii | reverse complement strand
GCTGTTGTAGGAATAGAATAGTAATTAAACAATAATTCAAAGTTCTAATTTTTAGTTATACTTTACAGAACAATCTGCAAACTTTGTGCATTCCCAGATCCAGTAAAATGATTGATCGATGATGATCGTTGGTGATTTCTAAAGACAAGTCTCTATGAATAAAGAGCAATAAATCCATTCAGACTAATTTCAATTGCTGTGTTCCTCAAATTTTAAACTAACTTCAGTTTAAAAAAAGCTTCGCTCAACTAAAAAGATTTAGAAACTGACTACAGCAAGCATTTTCACCAGTGTTTATATTTGGGCACTTATGGGGTTTTCTTAAGATCTTCAATTTTGCCTCTAATTCCTGCATGCTCTCCCAGGAAGATTTCACTCCGGCAAGAACCAATCAAGTCGTCTCTGTAGAATTCGAACTTTGTCAAATGAAGCGTCAAAGTTGGTTGGAGTAGTAAGGTGCGACTTCAAGGCAGCCAAAACCGCAACAGGAAGTTGCAACCGATGTTGCAGATGTTGCAAGGCAACATTTTGCAACATTTTTTTTGAAGTTTGAGACATCAAATTAGGGGATTCTAAGGTCGGTGAGTCCATTTTTGGTAGTTTCAGGTCTCTAAGCCGACAGGAAATCCACATCATGTCGGCAGCTGACTTGTAAATTTCCATTTAGTTACATTTTGACACGATGTGTTAAAGTTAAGGTTGTTTAAGAGTCTAAAGAGAGCGAATTAAGGTCTGAAAGACCATTTTCTGAGTTTTTAACCGGGAACGTAATGGGTTTAACTTCCAAAAAGGGTGTTTTTAGTTCCTAAAAGGTTTTAAATGATCGGTAGACCATTTCTAATGATACCAATCGATTTATCGAAGTCATTTAACCCACAATCGATTTTTAAATCGACGTTCTACGTGCTCTGGTTGGCTTAATACATTGAAAAACATAATCGAAAGAAAATGCTAACTATTATTTAACATTCGATTCATCGTAGTAGGGGTACCATATTGGCAAGCACAATGTTTTAAATTTGAGGGGGTATTTGAGTTTGTATTCCCATTTTTACTACCCCACTTTTGATGACGCCAAATTTAGGTGGGTTAGGGAGTTCGTATTTCCTTGAAACTTGGCATACTTATAGGTGATGACGTAACCTCGTCGGAGACGGGGTTACGTATGTATTGTAGTGGTACATCTGGTTCAGTATCTGAGGAGTTACTTCTTAGAGAGTAGGTAAAAAGTTGAAACTTGGTATACTTATAGGTGATGACTTAATTTCGTCATATACGAAGTTAAATGATGTTACATCATCCCTTCTTGGGGATGCAACCTCTTTAAAGTTTTAGGATCGCCTTTTATGGGTTAGAGAGTTGGTAAAGGGTTGAAATTTGGTATACCACTTTCGTATGAGGTAACCTCGTCTACGACGAGGTTACATGCGACTATACCCATCGTGTAATGGGTCTGAGCCCAAAACCCTTTTAATTGATGACAGAGGGATGAAATTTAGGGAGTGCATAGAAGAGGATGAATGAATTAAAATCCGGATCCTGAATTAAGCATCGGAGCAACTGAATCGAAGCCGGAGTCAGAGCTGGAGCAGGAGGCTACAAATACATAATGAGTCAAATGTGGTGTCCTTATATATGGTGCATGAGGACCCCTGGGAGAGTAGCTCCCCTGAAAAGCATGGAATGCATGACAGGGGAAGATGAAGGAAGATGGAGGAAGGAAAAGATGAAGCTTCGTGTCTAGGATCATCCGAGCAAAACCAGGCAAATGAGCAGGAGCTGGAGCCGGAGCCAGAATGGGAATCTGGCTATAAATACACAATGGGCACAATATTGGTGTCCTTATATATGTTTGCAAGGACGCAGACCTCGAATATGATTGTTTCAAGTTGATGCGAGGAGTCTGTGAGCCCCAGGACGGAGGTTTCCCACACCGAAAAGCACAGAGTGCATAGCAGAAGTGGAAGAATTTCACAGAGTGCGTAAGAGGAGACAGAGCGGTGGAGGGCGATGATGATGATGGTGAGGAATACAGTTATAAGTGATCATTCTAACAACAGTCCAATGTTGCACAAAATATGAATTTTAATGTATTGTATAGCTCACCTCTCTTCCTATTCTCTGGTTTACGATCTTTCTTAATACATTATGCAATATAATCTATCACTACCTAACCGAACTAAATACATCGAACTAACATTGTCTAACGTTGCCTAATTTCTACTAAATTTTCATTCCTTTTATTAAAAAATATCAATTGATCACTTAAACAGATCAAATTCTAATCAACTGCACACCCTACAACTCTCTATCACCAGTGATCTATTGATTAAGCGATTAAAGTCATGGTAAATTGGTTAAAGTCTTAATCAAGCTTAATTATTTGTATAAACTCAATTTAAAAATGTTTCTTGTAAAACATTACATAAAATTACTAAAATATTTTATGTTTTTGCTAAATTTTCATTCTTTTTATTAAAAAATATCGATTGATCATTTAATCAATAGATGAAACTCTAATCAAATACACACCCACCCCTCTCTATCACCCGTGATATATTGATTAAGCTGATTAAAGTCATGATTAAGTGATTAAAGTCCTACTTTAACCTAATTATATGTACAGTATAACATAAAAATGTTTTTTGTAAGGACATTACATAAAAATGTCAATTATTCACTTACATTTATATTATTTCTTCAACGTTAACAAATATTTCAAAGTTTTTAAAATTCTATAAATAAATTTAGCATAAAACAAGGTCTTTGAACAAAGGATTTATTATTATTATTATTATTATTATTATTATTATTATTATTATTATTATTATTATTATTATTATTATTATTATTATTATTATTATTATTATTATTATTATTATTATTATTATTATTATTATTATTATTATTATTATTTTAAGAAAATTTAGATAATCGTCAATTTTAACGTACTTTTTACAAGTTCTTTCTATTCTTCTAAATAATTCTTTATTTTCAGAAGAAAATTTATTAAGGACTATTCTAGAATAAAAAGAAGTTAAAGCCTTTAATATTATAAAAATATTTCGCCTGTATACTTCAGGCATGATCACGGTTAACGAACTATTATTTATAATGCAGCTTGCAAAAATAAATTTATAAATATAAAAATCTATAATTATTTTACATTAATTGTGAAGTTTAAAAAATAATTTTTATGAAAAATCAAAAAAGCTTACATTATTTTGCAAATACAGCTATTATCATGGATACTAGGTGTGCCTGCAAAACACTCAAATATTCAAAAAACATTCAAGCATTCATTCATTTCATTAAATTTCACATTGATGTCTGGCTTAAGTTTTTTAATAAAAAGATATCCTAAGTTATACCGAAGATAGTTGAAATTACCAACTTGAAATAAAAATTTTAAAACAACTAGCAATTTCACCTGAGAGGATTTGTGATCCGTCGTGTAAAGCTCCCATATTTTACTGGGTTTATACCTGTGTTGCATAATTCGGGTTCTTAAAGTGTTAGTTGTGTATCCCACATAAGAGGAATTACATCCTACTTCTTTGCAATTAAATTGATACACAACATAACTTCTGTAATCCTCCGGGTACTAAAATATGAGGACACTCGTCTCTGTGTGTAGTAGCTTCTAACATTTACACTTTTCTCTGACTTAACATGTTCCTTTACAATTATGTTTAATTTTCGCCTTCTGTAGAAAAGTTTGTCAAATTTAATGATTTAAAATGAAAATCTTGGTTTCCATGTCAAGTGAATTTTTATTTGGAGTTAAAATGTTGTTTATAGTTCTTAATAACTTTTTTCTATTTTAATTTTAGGGCAACCATTATTAATTAAGTTTGTTATTTTCCTTACCTCTTTGTTGAAGAGTTCCCACGTTGAAGTTATTTTTATAAGCTCTGTGAATTAAGGTTTTAATAATAGATAGTTTATATCTTTTCGGGTATATGAATCATTATTTGTGTATAAACTTTTTATATGACTTTTAATATTTACTTCTCTTTCAACTCTACCATTTTTAAAAACAGCAAGGCATCTAGAAATTCAGGTTTTTTATCTTTAGCATCTTCATAAGTGAAGTTTAGGACGGACAGTTGTTTAAGTTTATGAATTTTCAAATATGACAAAAGTGTCATCGACGTATCTTAAATATGTCTTCGGATTAAATGTGTTATTTTCATTCATAATTTGGTTTTCAATATGAGACATGTAGAAATCGGCGAACGTTGGGCCCAATGGAGATCCCATCGAAACACCAATTTTAATAATGAAACCTTTCTATTAAAATTAAAAGGGGTTTCTGTAGTACAGATAGTTAAGAGTTTTTTTAAAATAGTTTTTTCTATATTAGGTGGTGGTTTATCTCTGTTTTCATAAATTTCTTTAAGTATAATGTCTATTGTTTCTTTAACTGGAACGTTAGTGAACAGACTTTCAACATCTAAAGACACTATATAATCAGAATGGAGGAATTCTGTTTCGTTAATTATTTTAACACTTTTTAAGAACCCGAATTAGGCAACACAGGTATAAAAAGTAAAATATGGGAGCATTACACGACGGATCACAAATCCCCTCCTACAGTTGAAATTGCTAGTTGTTTTTAAAATTTTATTTCCAAGTTGGTAATTTCAACTATCTTCGTATAGCAGAATCTCTTTATTAAAAAACTTAAACATCAATGTGAAATTTAATGAAATGAATGAATCCTTGAATGTTTTTTTGAATATTTGAGTGTTATGCAGGTACACCTAGTATCCATGATAATAGCTGTATTTGCAAAATAATGTAAGTTTTTTTTTTTTTTGATTTTTCATCAAAATTATTTTTTAAACTTCACAATTAATGTAAAATAATTATAGATTTTTATATTTAGAAATTTATTTTTGTATGCTGCATTATGAAAAATAGTTAGTTAACCGTGATCATTCCTGAAGTATACAGGCTGAAATATTGGTATAATGTTAAAGGATTTAATTTCTTTTTATTACAAAAATAGTCCTTAATAAATTTTTTTCTGAAAATAAAGAGTTCTTTAGAAGGAATAGAAAACCCCTTCTTCCTCCGTTACCAGGACACTTATTATTATTATTATTATTATTATTATTATTATTATTATTATTATTATTATTATTATTATTATTATTATTATTATTATTATTATTATTATTATTTATTATTTTTATTATTATTTTTATTGTTATTATTATTATTATTATTATTATTATTATTATTATTATTATTATTATTATTATTATTATTATTATTATTATTATTATTATTATTATTATTATTATTATTATTATTGTACTAAATATTTGAATTAATAAATTCATACGTCTGAAAAAAATTTCCTGCATCAGTTTCTGTTAAAATGTTATTGTGAAACCATTCAAGATTATAAATTGTTTCCCTTTCCATTGTTTCAGAAAATATATAACTGTAAAAACAAAAAGTTTCAAAGGTGTCAGTAATTTAGAAAAAAAGTACGAAATATATCATTTTCTGCTTATCTAGGATTTGACCAGTCTTGGGTATAATATTCGTATATATTAGAGCCGAGTCCGAGTACAGGAGTAGCCTCTGTAATATATATATATATATATATATATATATATATATATATATAATATATATATATATATATATATATATATATATATATATATATATATATATATATATATATATATATATATATATATATATATGTATATATATATATATATATATATATATATATATATATATATATATATATATATATATATATATATATATATATATATATATATATATATATATATATATATATATAAATATATATATATATATATATATATATATATATATATATATATATATTAGTTGTGATATATACACTTTCCTGTGGTGTTGCGTAGATTTTGGACATCAAAGATGACAGAAGATATATATATATATATATATATATATATATATATATATATATATATATATATATATATATATATATATATATATATATCTATAAATGTATATAGATATATATATATCATCGTCCAATCCTTGGGATCATCACCCAGCATTCATGAAACGGGCCCAAATATTTTCCGTTTATATTCTCTCCTCCTTTTTGTAATTGGGGTGCGCAAGACCGTGGTGTGCGTCCGAATTCCTCCTATTAGCCGGGGACATGAAATCAAATCCTGGACCCAGAGCATTACATACTTGTCCCAAATGTAATAGATCTATCACCAGAGGATTAATTCTCAGTAGCTTGCAAATCATGCGGAGACTCGCAACGAAAATAAAAATCTCCCACTCATATAATTCAATTGACATACTTCAACTACATATAAATGTACAAAAAATAAACATAAAAAGAATCTTCACAAGACCTTAAATAAATTCAGCAAACACATAGCACTAATACAGGAATCTAATCTCACACCAGATACCCGACTCTGAATTACTCAAACTACATAATTTTAATAATAATTAATACAAATAATAATTCCACCAGGGCATGGTCTAGTTATTCTTGTACACAAAAACATCCAAATCCGAAACACCACAAACCATACACAACAAATAATGAAAAGAGATCAAACCTCCATATATATCCCAATCAAACGAAATAAAAACCAACAAAAAAATCATACAATCTAACAAATGTCTATCTCCCACCACCTCTCAATTCTGCCCTCAAGATTATGTCCCAGACCTATCACCCCTAACCCAATAAGAATAACCTGATACCTGTCTGGCATTTCAACGTCCACCACTCCTGTATAATCACACACAAACACCATCACCAAATATTCAATACATTGACAAACAAACACCATCCCCACCATCCCACCATCCCACCACCCTCGTATCTATCCTTGATCTCCAACAACCCATATAGACCCATTTCACTACTCTCAACAATATCTAAAGTTTTGGAAAGATTAATTCAGAACAGAATCTCCTTTAATTCCCAATTCAAATACACAACAGGGTTTCAGACAATAATGTCTACCAATTACAATTACTTACCGATCTGACACAAAACATCCTCACCGGTTTCAGCCAAAACCTACCACCCTTCCGAACCTCCTTCTAGTAGCAACTGAAATAAACAAGGCATCTGACACAGCCCCACGTTACCTTTAATAGACAAAATATTAAACACAGAAATAAACATCAATGATAAGAATATGATGGCAAATTTCCAATCCAGTTGTACAGGTATAGTCACACAAGTGAGCCACACCTCTAAAAACATCCAGATATAAAAATGGAATCCTCCAGGATGCCATCTTATCACCAACACTCTCTAATCATTTTATGCACGATTTGCCACAACCCACATCACCCTCTTTTAAAAATCAATAGTTTTGCAGACTACCTACAATCGTAGCTTAGGTCAAGCCCTCCATAAATACAGCAAGATAAGAACTAGAGTAATATAAGGAATCAGTTGAACAATGCCTGAAAACAAAACAGAATTACAGCCTCTCTCAAAATCCCCAATTACATTACTTATACCTAGATGCATAGATTTTTTCAACCTAATGTGGACAGTCATCTTTCGATGCCTAGCTATACTGGTGTTATATAGCCCAGAGGCAAAGCATATTAAGTATACATTATAACCAAAAATAATTTAATAAATATAAAAGAAATAACTCTTAATAAGTCTAATAAATCAATATTTACTTACTTAATTTGAACCAGAATTGTACTTGGACTTTACACTGTCCCGCATTAGGGAGGTTTGTATTCGAACTTAGGTACTCCGAAAATTGCAAGCAATCCATCTCATAATTGCAAGTAGTTAATAGTGCAGCCTTTAAAGTATCTATATTTAACCTGCTTTTGTCTTCTGTCCAATAGTTTTTCATCATTGAGAATACCCTTTCTGTGGGTGCATTTGATCCAGGTAGACAAAAAAAATTCTAGCACTTTTAGAATATTTGTAAATGGAATATTCTGACTTCTGAAATGTGCAAATATTTCAATCTATCTACTGTCAACCTCAAATTCACGATCATTCCATTCCTTAATTTTTTCTATTGTCACAAAGTTCTTTACACAACTTACTTCATCGAAGAGATCATTATCATTTATAGAGAAATTGGGTATTTTTCAAGGATAAATTCGAGTGTTTCTTTAACTGCTGTCCAGAGTATTAAGCTGCGAAGAAGCATCCAGTTAAAGTTTTCTAGTTTCTCAAAATAAACGGTCCATTCATTCAAATACTCAATGCACTTATCCCAGAATGACAAAGTAGCTGTTTTAAAGCTTTGTATATTCTTTCCTTGTTTCTCTAAATCCTTCAGCATTTTATCTACGGATAAAGGCAAAAATGACTCCCGCTTTCTTTCAATCAATTGCAGTTTCATATCTTTAAGAATGCATGCAATCTCTGCCAAAGATACCTTTTGAGATTCCACCTTAAGAATACAATCGTGAAATACTGAGCTCTGATTGTGTACAAAATAAAGATATGCTTCAGCAAACGGGCTTTCAAAAAACTGTCTAAGTATGACAGGGCATTGTTTGTGAGACAAGAAATATATTTTTAGAGGGTTGAATAGTTGAAGAACTCTTTCAATAGCTGGCCTCAAAGCCAACCATCTGGTCTTGGTGTAGCCTAATATCTCATGAAATTCCACATCAACAGAATCACAAATAGCTTTTAGTTCTTCAACCCTGACTGTATAAATGTAGAAGAATGAATAAATTTTTACGACTATAATTTCTATATCAATAGGAAGAGAATCACATGAACTTTTCAAAGCATTATTTAAGATATGAGCTGGACAATTTACACCAATTAGTTTTCTGCCTAAACTTTGCTGCAGTCTGAAAAAAACATTGTGTCCCCCCCTTGAGATGGCCCACCAAAATTTAGATTTGTATTGTCAGCACATAAAGCTTGTATTTTACTGGACAAATTATAAGAATCTAAAACATTTTTTATAGTATTAAATAACATTTCTGATGTTTCACTCATTAACCTTGTCACCTCTAATATTTTAACATTAACCCCATTTGTAGGCAAAAAATATCTAACCAATAAAGCACAAATTTTGATATTTCCATGGTTGGAACAGTCACTATAAATTGTTACATAGTTAGCACGTGAGAGATCATCTTTTAGTGTCTGTAAAACATCAGGCTGAAAAACGTTGCATAAAATGGCTGCTGTTTTAGTTTTAGCACAAGGAAATTTTTTATTGAAGCACTTTCCTATTAGTTTTGAATTGCAGTCTAAAAGATTGGTTATGTTTGACTGAATGGTAAACCCAACTTCCTTCGGCGACAGTTGTGTTTTTTTTTCTCTCCATCAAAAGTATTATTAGTCGAAAACAATTTCAAAGACGTGATGGCGGCCGCAGCTACGATAGATCTTTTATGTTTATCGGAATTTAAATGGTGCGTAATATCATTTCTTCCACCACTTGCAATTGAGAAGATAGAAAGACATTTATCACACTTTACTGTGCTATCATCCTTTGCCTTTTTAATAAAAGGATATTCTTTTTCTAAGTTTTCACTAAATAAACACTTTCGTTTTGAAGTCATTTTCACAATATAAGGGCAACTCTAAATAATGTGACACGCGCACTTCCCAGAAGCTAGAGATCAACTGAGTCTCTGATTGGCGACTGATTATCTCACCGCGAGTTACCAGAACGTACTCGCCTTTGAAAATCTGCTCAAAACATGTTTTAAACTTGTCTGGGATAAATTCAAATCGTGATTGTTATAAATTTTATGGCTTACATTTCACAATGCAGGACTTTACACTGTCCCGCATTGGGTAAAGATTTTTGCGGGACAAAAGATCTAAAAATAGTAAAATGCAGGACAGTCCCGCAAAATACGGGACGTCTGGCCAGCCTAACTATATGTCAAAACCACACATGACTTGACCTTTTCAAACTCAAAGTGAATCACTCGATTTCTAGTACTCACACAAACAAAATCCATCATAGCTCTGTGCCACAGGTCACACATCAGAATCGCAATTCCTTCTATCCTTCTCTCATTTCTTTCCACACCAGTACACACACACTTCACACCACACCATTCATCTTCATCGTTTCATCGACTACCATTGATATTGTGGGAATCACAATATCAAAGTGCAACATCCAAAAACTAGAGGTCTTTCAAAACAAAGCTATAGAATAAACAGGAACAAAAATTTATCCCGTAGAGGCCCATCTCGATGTGATAGGCTGTCAGTTTTAGAGCAATACACTTTCAATAGACCACCCCCTACACCAAACATTACTGCAACTCCCGGCACCAAGAAAGAAAAAAATCACACCAGCCATGTACTATTCTAACATATATATATCATATAATATTAATATATAGAGATATTTCCTTGATTGTGGATAGTAGTATAGGGAGTAAACCGACTGCCCACCGGGCCCTCGCAGAATCCTAGGATTTTGTAGTAAGGAGAGGGAAAGTGGAGAGTGAGAAACCACATGACCAGCGATGAGCACAATCGTTGGTCAGGTGGATATTTTTTAATACTCAGCTACCTTCATGGGTGTTTTTTAGTGCTTTTTTTTTTTTTTTATTTTTTTAGTTTTTATTTTTTATTTTTTTTTTTTTTATTAATTTTTCACCAACATTTTAAGGAAGAGAGGGTTTCGGAGTTCACCAACGCGTTTTCGCTTAACCGCAAGGCCCCGCCGAGCCGCACCGAACCGCGCCGCACCACACTGCACCAAGCCGGACCGTTTTTTCCGCTGTTTCGCATCCTCGTTTTTTTTCTATAACTCATCTACCTTCATGGTCCTTTTTAATCCGAAATATTTCAGTTTATTTCACGTAGGATCATGAATGTATTTTAATATCCACGAATGCATCCATAGACACATACACTCACCCTTATACACACACACACACACACACCCTCATCACCCCAGTCCATCCCTCCTACCCCGTTCCATTCACCGTATCTCTATACCCGTTCCACTCACCGTGACTGCTTTATCTGTCTGTGCTCTCCAAGAAGGTCTTCCTAATCCCCTATACCATAAATTTCATTGAACCTATGAACTTAGCAGTATATTTTCAAATTCGCCTTTCACCATCTATATATGCTATGTTTTATGTATGTATATATATATATATATATATATATATATATATATATATATTTATATATATATATATATATATATATATATATATATATATATATATATATATATATATATATATATATTCTTTTGTTCTCTTCTGGAAGGTTTCACAGGTATCCCGAACCCCATGGGTCCTCTTTGAGGAGTGGTCACCACATGTCATTTTATACTACTTAGCCATTGTATATGCACAGACGTTTGCGCATACATGTATATGCATCATGCGCTTGCGCATAACATCTTTTATCTTCTGATGCGAATCATCCCACCCGCAAGGAATAACATTAAATTGCGGGAATTTAAAAAATGTGACCTATACCAGTCACTGACCGAACTGGAACTCGACCCGTAGCCTCTTAAGGAAGTGTATAGGACTTAACTAATTGGGCTCCGTCTGAATGCCCATTAATATATAAACATTTAGTCCTTACATATAAAAGATCTTATACATAGCAAAAATTTGGAATCATCTATTTCCATACTTTTCCCAAATTAAATCTGGAAATTTTATATCAATTTGTAATTTATATATATATATATATATATATATATATATATATATATATATATATATATATATATATATATATATATATATATATATATATATATATATATATATATATATATATATATATATATATATATATATATATATATACAACGAGAGAAAGAGAGAGTAAAATCGCTATCATCCACACACACACTCATACATATAAACATACTTACACACTCACACACACACACACACACACACACTCATACATATAAACATACTTACACACTCACACCTACACCTACACACACACACAAACACACATACCTAGACACATACACCCTCCCTATATACACACACCTACCCTTACCAACCATGCCATAGATACATACCCCCCCTAGCTCACACCTACACCTACACCTACACCTACACACACTATGACACTTATACACACATACACCCACCCTAGATACATACACCCACCCTAGCTCACACCTACACCTACACATTATACACACATACACCCACCCTAGATACATACACCCTAGCTCACACCTACACCCACGCCTACACACACTATGACACTTATGCACACACGCACACCCGCTAGGCTATTTATACACACACACACACCCGCTAGGCTTTTTATACACACATACACCCACCCATAGGCACTTACGCTCACACCTAAGCCTACACACATACAAACACACATACCTAGACACATACACCTATCCTATATACACACACACACACACACACACCTACCCTTACCAACCCCGCCATAGATACATACCCCTAGATACATACACCCGGCCGTAGCTCTCACACCTACACCTACAACCACA
>JABUQX010068328.1:45000-61519 GCA_015478945.1 Trachelipus rathkii | reverse complement strand
TTTTTATTGTTCGTATAAAAGTGTAAAAATGTTTAAAATCCAATGGTAAGTTATATTAGGCAGTAGTTTTGTTATTTTGGTTTTGTTTTTCTTACATTATTTCTTTTATTGTAGTTTATTAAATATTATATACTGAGTATATCATATACTCCACTACCATTAAATTATTTTATATAAAGATAGTTGATTATTTGATATACTCAGTATATAATATTATTTAAAAAACAACTAGAAAAGAAATGTATATGTATACATTCTCTGTAATGTAAAAATATTTAACAAAAACAAGAAAATATACTTTCTTTTTGAAAGCATTCATCATCTGGTCCAGTTTTTTTTGACTTGAATCTATGGTCCTTTTCTTTCCTACTGGCTTTTCTTGCATTTCATAGAGACTGATGATGAAGAATGATCGACCAGACAGTGATGAACGAGGAACAAAACACATGCGCATGAAGATATCGAGGAATTGTGCTGCAATGGACGTCTGTACTTACACAAATACGGAAGAAAACCGAGAGAAGCATATTCCATGGGAAACGATCTACATAGAAAGAAAGGAAAAGAAAGAAAATAAAAGAAAAAAAGCAAAAAAGAAAAAGGAAGAAAAGCACTAGGAGGAAGAACAGAAAAGAAGCAAAAAAAATGCATGGAGTAATAAACAGAAAAAAGAAAAAAAAGCGGAGAAAAAAAGAAAAAAAAAGAAGAAAACGTTCGGGAAATAGAAAGTAAGAATAGCAACGAGAGAGAAAGACATAGAGTTTATATTTCGTAATGTAAGTGAAAGAAGAAGAAAGCAAGCAAGGAAAGATAGAATAAGAAGAAGAAGAGAAGAAGAAGAGAGTTAAAATTTATCGGTTAGATGTGAATTAGTAATAAGCTATCCTGAATAGTAGCTTTATATCATTGCTTTCTATCTTTCAAGATTAGAATTCCTCAATTACGTTATCAATAAGTTCCCCTAATAACCAAATCCCAATTGTTATATCTCAAGCAAATATTCAATTATCTTATAGTTATTTTCGCGTCATTGATTGAATGAGTGCGCTTCTAGACACCCTGAGTTATGAGCTATATATATAACATTAAAAATAAAAAAACACAAACTTACAAAGTTATTTTAAACCGGCAAACTTAGCTTAAAAGATCAATGCGCATGAAAAAAAACAATAATAATTATCTGGTTAGTTAATTATGCGCATATATGAAAAGAGTATGAGAAGCGTAGACCGATCAAAAAGATATTCATGGAAAAGATGGACACTAGATCATAAGACAATGGGCCCCAAATTAGAACATGATGCGAAACGTGAAAGCTAAAATGGCATGAATTTTTTTAAGAAGAAATACAATAAATTTGTTTTTAAACTATATATTTTGATTAAAAACTATTAACGTATATAAGGAATGTTAAATTATAGAGAGGAAAATAATAATGCTGTATGCATATATTAATATATATGTATAGTTTCAATTTGGGACGTGAGATAAATATATACTTCTACTACAGACGTTATTCTTTAAGAATATCAAGAAGCAGAAAGATATAAAAGTGAAATAGCTGTTTTAATTCTTATATATTTAATTTATGGTGAACCTATATGAACATAATACTACTTTTGCTAGGAGGTATACTCAAATAGATAGCAGATACATACAAAGTCACAAGGTTGAGTAAGAATCATACAAGCTACTACATGGTACTGTTAGAGTTATATTATATTGTCTACTGATATAGGAATTAGGTAATATATACTATAGGTTGTTACTATCTCCACTAATTACTATCAAGACGGGATAAAACTCAAAATTGACTGTTGGTCTTCTCATTGGCGTATGCAGCCACGGCGACACCCCTGCATTCTAATATCCATCATAGATGATTAAGTGAAATTAAAAATTACATATGAGCTATTGCATGACTTTAAGAGCTTTGCGATATCATCAAATAATAGTAGTGTGCGAATGAAGAGTAAACAAGATCTTGAATAAAGTCCCCTTCCTGTGAGAATATTCTCTTCGTAGTGTGGACATTAGTTAGTCACGGACTGTTCCAGCGCTTCTACCTCCCTTTCCGAACTCTTCTTTTGGAAATACTTGTTCTTGCATGAGATCGGAGTCACCGACTGTCGCATGAAGTACCATCCCTTGCGTAAGTATGTAGTTGATGCTAATTATTGATTCTTCATTGATACATTATGATTAATCCCTTGATTCTCCTTACTGATTCTTGATTAATACTTTGATGATTAAGCACTTGATTTTCGTTGCTGATTCTTTGTTTTTTTTGTCATTCGAACTGTCTATGAGCCTCTGAAAGGATTTTTTGCCTCGCCGCCAAATCTTAGCCATAAGTACGAACATAAATTAAACTTTACAGAATGTTTCGATATAAGGTGGTAAGATGCTACTCTATTACTCGCCGTCCACAAACTCGAACACGGAGTGAGAAAGTATCTTATAATAATAATTATACCAGATATAAAAATTAACCTTCAGTTCATCAAAATGCTACTCATCATATTAGTGGGACTGGTGACTCAAATGCGCAAATGTCCAAACATATAAACATTTCAATGTTAAAAATAATTAACAAAATATCATAAAGTTTAAGGCAGTACTGTTCAAATGCAAAGATGGTACTCATAGCTATAATTATAGTCCAAAGATACATTTGAAGTCGTAGACATATCACAAATTTGAAGCTCCAAAACTCGGTAAGAACTAATTGACATAAAGTATAAAGAAATTATATCAAATCACTTTTGAGAAAAGGTTTTTAGTAGAGTATCGAAGATCCAAACATATATACAAATATTTATGAATATACAATAAAAATACAAATAAGCAGTAATTTACATACAAAAATAAAAGGTGAAATGCCATATTTAAACACAAGCGCGTAGAATATATTTGCGTCTATATTCCGGTTAAGACTCATAAACAAACACTCACTCACCGTACGAGACATTTAATGCATAAAAATACAAAAAAATTTCATACATTATATATAATATGAAACCAAATTTTGAATAAAGTATGAAAGCTTAAATAGCGCCACATCGATCGAACGTTGAATCCAATGAAAGGTCCAGTATAAGGCGCTTCTAATGTATATCCATAACTCTTGACCACAACTCACTGCCCGTAAATAGTTATTTGTCCAAAGCTGTAGTTACACAGAGTGTACAAAAACAAAGTTGCGGCCTCTTACCATATCGTAGCAAACAAAAGACGTCTTTGAAATTAAAGTGCCTTTATTTTGTAGTCTTCGAGTAGATAAACGAGAATATTATCGATATGAGTACCAGTTATAGAGCTCTTACGAAAACGCAGATCAAGAGTTCGACGTGAGAAATCAAAGAAATGAAATTTCTGACGCCCGCAAATTTTTAAAAAAATACTCTACCACTATAACAAAATTGAATTGAAAAAAAGAAAAAAAATCCCATTTACCTGTAAACAACATTGCGTGTCATATGTAGAGGCGAAGTTGCCGGAAATTTAGATTTTAGGTCCTTTATTTGAAATATTTCTTCATACATAAAAGGAGAGGTCACAGAACCATTTAGAATTCGAAAATGGGACTCCGAGTTCGTAGTGAAAGTCAACAATGCGATTTTCTGAGTTACCCTCTATAATCCAAACTAGAATGATGGTAATAGATACATCATTCATACGCTAAAGCACAGTTTTAGCTCTTCCTCTGTAAAAGTTTCCCATAACATTAGAATATATTCTGTGAAAAAGAGTCATGATAGACGATTATAAATCCACACAAATTAGCTGAGATGTCCAGTATCGATCATATGATGTATCGACATGTCGCTTGCGAGTACTTTTTTCTCTCGGAGATTGTATTTTTTCGATGGCTTTGTGTGTTATTGTATGAGGTGTATGTCTTCATTGTGTGTTCTTTATTCTGCAAGAGTATGCATCAGTATAGCGAATTAGGGCATTGAATGCCAGTTCTCGTTATATGCCAGTCTGAAGGCTGCCCAGTCGTGGCTTGGAGACCCATCTAGTATCTATAATAAACCTTGCTACATTTTCGGTTGCGCTGTCTATATTTGTTAGCTCATAGCCACCATTATATGATGCGATAAATTTACAAAAGAGATGCATGTGCAATTATTTGTAATGATGCATCTTATATATATCAATCAATAAGTGAGACGAGTAATTGCAATAAGAAGCTAAAGACTCTAGTAATAAAAAGTTCTATATCTATTGCATCGATATTTCTCTTCGCCAAACACGGTGAATTTATGGTCATGCGACTAGTTCACGCGGGGTATTTCATAACTACACCTGTCGCCTTCCACGACTACTTCTTTTTGAGTTAAAACTTGTTCTGTGAGATCTACGCCCATTCGTCCGGACTTTTCTCACTTAAATTTTAGCACTCCTTGCGACATTGTGTCTCAATGTCTTATATGCGAAGCGAGGTATCTTATGGAGAGAAGTATCTTATATATCAGAATGTGATTTATTTTCTCTTTACGCCAGTAATTGCTATATTTTAATATTAAGAGGGCGCATCTCAACAGCAGCGGCAAGATTTACTATAATTTTTTTTCATTTCGACTCTGCCTAAACATATATTTGCATCTGCGACCCCATCTTAGCCATAGTGGCACGAACCATAATTAGAACTTTATCACCGTGTATGAATAGTGGCAAGATGCAAAATTCTAATTAAATGAATATATAATTAATTTGTAAAACCCCAAAATTTATTCGAATAAACATCACTATGTTAGAATAATGAATCTGGTTTAAATGCAGGTTATCTTGTTTTAATTACCAAGGGGGCCGGGAAACCATGAATTTCTTTGAGCACGTTTCCAGATCATTACACGCAAAATTTTCTCAAGAGAAAACCCCCCAACAGTTAGCTGGCCGAAAATATACATTTTTTTAAGAAGGATGGGGATTTGAGAGAATCACTAAAAGGGTGTTAATGATTGTGGCACCAGCAGAACCGTGGAGTGAAATAATATAGACTTTTTAATAAACCTTCCTCACTAATCATGATGAGCAGCAGAAACAATATGTTTTTACAGGTCAGTACACAAATAAAAGCCGAAAGCTGTATCCTGATGTTTCAAAATTCACTTTGAGCAAACCTTTGAAATAAGAATCTTATTCATTTTATTTTATCCTTCTTTAAAGAGAATGCAAACGATGCAGTCACTCTCTTTTCTTATTAAAATCCTTTGCCAGAATATTGTAAAAAACAAAACATTCTGTTCATTTTATTCCATCATAATTAATTTCATACTCTTTGAAAAATATTTTAAATAATTCTCCATATCACAAGTGTTCGCTTAATAGAGGTTCCTGTCACGTTTTTTTGTATATAATATGTACAAAAATGATAAGTATATATATACTGTATATGATTCAGGTTAGTAATGCGTCAGAGGGCGGAGAAGTTAGCATCATTTACTCATTCGTTGTCATAGTAACAGAGCTTATAATATATTTAGCCTTTATTAATTATGCGCATATTTCTTAATATTGAATAAAAATTAAATGAGATAAGTTATCAGATAGATACGGTACTACAAAGATATACGTTCTTGAACTATAGTCCAGCAATAAATTTATTCGTAGATGTTTTTATTAAAACTATACTATTAACAGAATTGAAAATATTAGCATAAGCGAGGTATATATAAATATTTACTATATTATGATATATTATATAGGTAATATATTAGATATAGTTAAAACTAATGACTTCACAATCTATAATATATGCTCCAAATATTATTAAGTAGCAATACTTACTAGAAAAATCTGTGACCTAAATAGATATTGATTTCATTTTTATTGTTGAGGCTATATATAATATATAGATGTATGCTATATTATATATATATATGACTCCCTGTATAGACAAATAATTGAGGTAAAAAATATATATTTTCCCCCATTTAGGGGGTTCTTATCAATATTTATTTAGACAATATGTTTTTATTTCTAAGTTATTGTTATCCACTCAACAGTCTATCTATATGGAGCTTGAGGGCATCGTTTTAATCGTAAACAAGGCTGAGCTTTGTAGCGAAATCAAAAAAATTATATTTTACTTATTTCTATAAGCCAAAAGTCTGTATTTATGATGAGTAATTTTATAATGGGGTAGATTGAGATATAGGTATATTAATGTTATGAAGAAAGTTGCGGTGTTTAGAGTTATCCCAAACTTTCAGCGTTTCTCTTTTAATGTATTACATACTTATAATAATAAGCCTTTATATAAGGGCGAACTTCAGTGAAGCAGAGTGAAGAGTCGGAAGACGTATAGTCACGTAGCCGAATTCACGAAGCCGGAGTACCCGGGTATAGAAGCTCAAGAAATGGGAGCCGAGTCACGAATCACGAATCCGGTTAGCTGGTAGGCAGAAGCAAAGCGAAAGCTAGAATAGCAGAAGCCAGGAGCCGGATACATATATATATTATAATAACCTCAGGAGAGCCGGGGCAAATACTAAATTTGTAGATGGAATCATTATAATGATAAAGGAATTTTACTATAAAAAATTAGAATCAGAATGGTTGGCGGAGTGAGAGCCAAGCAATTATAAAATAGGTTGGAGCTGAGGAGTGCTGAGATGCACGTGAGAGTTGTAGATACGAGAGGGATATTTCAAAATTTCGCATAATAATGACACCAGGATAAACAAACTTAACATACACATACCAAAAGAAACTTATCGGCTCCGACCAGCTTGTGGATTTTAACACATTTTCTACAAACACTTTTCCCGCACGGAAGGCGCGGATCCCCCATTCGGGAAGCTGTCAATGAAAGGAATGTTCCAAATCCATTCACAATCGTAATCCCCCTTCGTTGGTGATATCGGAAGGAAAACATTCACTAGAGCGTGCATGCCTTTACTATTAACCTAGGAACCACGAAAACACCTCCCCCGTCGCTACCGTTAAATAGAACTGAATCTCGGAGAAACTGCTCTCTCGGGAGAAGGAAAAGATCGTACGATGAAGAAAGCTCGCGGCATGAGTGAGTCTTTGCAGCGATGGTTCGCCACGTGTGATCGGATTTTAGGGATCTAGGGATTTGAAATTTTTCTATAGAACTGGAGATATATTATTATATATATATTAACTCAGATTATAGGATAGAGGCTCGTCCGCTCAGTATAATGATCATGGAATAAAATCCCATCCTAGAGTATACTTCACGTGTGAATCACCTGAGTGAATACCTACTCTCACTAAACTATGCTCAATCTTATAGCCTAAATTAGTAGTATTTTAATCCTTAGCCTACTCATAGAGTGTAGGACTATACAATATCCATACCCCCTCTACAAATACCCCGTCTATTCACTTCTATTTTATGCACCTTTTATCATTCTCGTATCCTCTGTACATAAACTATCACTATATTCTCTTTCCTCCATATAGGCATATTATTTCTTTTATACTGATAAGTAAGCTCTCAATCCATGCTATTTCCTTCTCATGCGTGGTTCTCACCAACCAACGTACAAATTGCTACACTAAAACAAACTGTGATCATCTCGTTTGCAATCATTGTTGAAGGAACTCTCTCTAGTAGCTACAGACAATTCGTAATAAAAACACAATAGACTAGTCTATTAAAACATTTCATAGGGATTCTTCATTTTGAACCATATACTGGAATTAATACGACATGATTATAATCCTATCACCTTCCTCTCCTATCAAAGCTATATTTATATTTACCCCGAACCCAGCATCGCTGCAAACAGTCGCAGAAATGGCTTCTTTTTGTTATAGGACTCTGTTGCTGTTTATCGAATGCTATAGAACCATACTTCATCACTAGGCCTGCGACTAAAATCTTTCTTTTATTTTTATTTGTTCTTTTTTATATTTTTAATTATTTAGTGTTACCAATGTGGCCTTCTCGAAGCCCCTAACACGGCGCTCACATTGTCCAGTGCGTTGGACAGAGCATACGGGCCTTTTGCGTGACTTTCCCACCGGGTATAAGGCCGAGATACTATCCCGACCTTTCTTTTATTCCTAGCACCATCTTAGCTCGGTTTTACCCATTACTGCGCACTATAACCAAAAAAATAAATGACGATAAAAAAAACACAATCATTTGGCAAGCGTCTATTACGCTCATATTAACGTACTCGTTACATAATATTAACCATAACCGAATAATATTTTTTTTATTAATACGTTAATTAAGAATAAATTTTTGCATTTTATAATTATTAATTATATAAAATAAAAAATTATTATACAGCAGTTTAACTTAGTTAGGTGTATTATGAGTCTCCAGAAATTGATTTGCTCCCTGATTTCGTGTAACTGTTATTTAATATTTGTTATAATTGTATCTGCTCTTAAGTATTCTCTGTAGTTATGTATTATGAGCATATATGATACTATAATGTAAAGTTTTACTTAGAACTATTAAAATATATTATATATATTAATATATATATATTATTATATATAAATACTTAATTTTATATATATATTATATATATTTTAATTATATATAATATATTATATATATATAATATTATTAGTATATTTAATTAATATTATATATATATATATTTATATATATATAATATTATATATTTATATATATTAATTAATATATATAATATATATATATATTAATATATATATATATATATATATATATATATAATTATATATATATATTATTATATTAATATATATATATTATTATATATAATATATAATATATATATATTATATATAATAAGTATATATATATATTAAATATTAATATATATTCTTATAATCTTTCTATATTAATATCTTTCATCATCCAAATACTGAAGGTCCGTACTATTTATTATGGAGGATTTTCAATGATTCATAACTCATGAATGTGTTAGGTAGTTCACTCTCATAACAAAGATTTAGGTGGGGAGGGAGGCCGAATCATATATTCAGCATTCTCACCTAATAAAATAAATTGCTTCTATCAAAGTGATTTTACAATGGTTATATTTTACAACTAATACTAATTCTTTGAACACCTACTATAAATATGCTTGAACAATAGTCCTTTTCTACTTATATTAAATACACACTATCAGTGCTACCTATTCACAGGTAAATACTGACCAACAAACCTTACTATTAATATCTCTATTATTATATATACTTTCTTCACCAGTACAGCTACTCCATACTCATGCACACTTAACTAGTTTATTAGGCACTATTTGATGATATTAAATATATATCGGTATATATACGATTGGAGTGGGGGTTATTGCGTTGCTTCTACGCTTATATAACTTATAAATTTGGAATAATTGACTGCTTTTGACTACTGGTGATAATCGTCATTCGACTTTCTAGCCTGATATAAGGTGTGAAGCTTTGAGTTAATGTTGATGGGATGAGCAGGTTCTTCCTTCTTCGACTAAATCTTTCTTTCCTCATAATCCATTGTTCGATTCTGCTTGTTCTCTGGCCATTCAGGCTAGAGACAGTGCGTATCGGGATGGGAAAAATTCTCGTTCTCCTATCACTCTTGCTAATCTTCATTCTGCTTAGGAAATCGTTGCATGAGGTATATAAAATAGTAATATACTCTTCGACGAGAGCAAAAGCGTAGTAGCTTTTCATTTCAATAACGTAAATAGTGAGGCGCTATACCTTCATTTTCTACCTACATAATCAATCTTTACTGGCTTCTATAGCCTAAAAAATCCATCATCTAAACATAACTTATCTGTTAAACTCTTAGTCATTTCCTCTCTTATATATATCTGCATTATAACCTGATGGTTTCTGTTGCTAATTCTCCAATCTCTTAAAAGGCCAATTCTCTTCGGCCTCCTCATATTTCCTCTAACTCTAACCTGACTGATCTTGGACATAATTCCGTTTGTTCTTCCTCTCCGCCTTCTCCGTCTCAGGATGTCCTATGCCTTTGCCGTGGTGTGAGTAGAGTCTCGATCAGTGGCTGCGAGTGGGGAGCTTCTGAGAAATCCTAGACGTTAGAGAGGGTGCGTGGGCGCCGGATGGCATTCTCCCGAGTTGTGGAGGGAGTGTGACTTCCGTTCTCTCCCCGCGCGCTCTGAGATTTCAAACTATATTCTCTTCGTACACAAGAATTTACCTAAACGTGTGTTCTGCGAGTGTGGAAGCACGCACATGTCCAACCTTCTCCGAAAAAAGGAAGCCGCTCTGATCTTCTAACTATCGCCTTATAGTTTCACTTGTATTTATCTAAGATCTTGAAACTACTTACTTACACTCTCGATTTCTTAGATTCATCTGGAATCTCAATGTAATTCTCTCGTGGTCACCGTCATTCGCCAGCACTGCTTTCGGCTGCTCGAGGTCTACTTGGCGAGGGGGAATTTTCATATACTATGTACCTAAGGCCCTACTGATTTTGGTTATTCCGCTATGAACTACGGGAGATGCTTGCGTGGTGGCGTTGACGATAATCTCCAAGGAGGCGTTTGACCGGGTATGGCACCGCGCCCACTGCTCTCCCAAGCTCCCCTCCTTTGGGTTTCTCTTTCTCTTTCTTACTTATGTTAGTTTTCTTTCAAATCGCTCAATATCGGCTGTTGATTATGGGGCGACTTCTTTCTTCCTTTCTAGTTCAATAGGGGTGTTCTCAGGGATTCTCTCGTTCTTTAGTCTCCTAACTTTACTTTCCTAGTGTTCTCATTAATGATCTTTCTCACCGCACATCTAACTCTATTCACTCATATGGCCGATGACTCGACCTTCATTTTCAACGTGTCAATTAATATTCTTGCTTTTCCTCTTTACATTCTAAGGAAGTGACGATGTCGGTCGTCTTACTCTTTCTGATCTATTCTCGCTGATCTGAGGTCAGATAAATTTCCGGGCGGGGTGGTCGTCTGGAACCTTGTGAATTCAATTTCTTTAAAAACTCAACTTCTACAATTACTAAGCTCCCTCTGAGAGGACACCTTCTATTTCTCCTATCTCTTTCGACGTTCTCTCTCTTCTCCTGTTAACAAATTAAAACATCCTTGCCCTTAGCATAAACGAAAAAATGTCTTGGAAACCTCACATCACAACGGTTGCTTAGGAGAGACAGGTCCTTTCAAAGAAAACTGGAGTTCTCGTGAGATATTCACCTGCAGAGACGTTCCTACAATATCTTTCTTCCTTCTTCCCGGTATCTCTCTGCCTCCAGCTATAACAATTCCTTTCGTGTGCCCTCCCTTGGTATGGAGTTCAATACCAGCGATTTACCCCGATATTCCTTGCTTGAGACGGGTCTTGCCTAAAGTCTTCTCCATATCTGGGGCGGGCCTGCGTGCTCTCCCCGGCTTTTGGATAGGGTCGAGTCAAAGGCCAAAAGGCTTATAAACTGTTCTGTAACTTCCAGTTTCACCTTTCTACACCTCTCATCTTTTGCTCTCAGCGCTTGCGGATCGCTCTGGCCCTATGCTTTATCTACTGAATTTCAAATAAGGTAATCCGACCAGCGGGCGAGTCTGACACAGTGGAGCTGTATCCAACTACGCCTTACCACCACCTTTACGTCGTCCTCGTGGTTGAGAACTGAGGCCAGAGCTAGCCTCAGTGTCTTAGCTAACCCTCGATTTGTCCGTTGATGATATAAAGAGAGGCAAGATATATCTCTCACGGCCTAAGCTGCGCAGTTAAGTTGTTCTCCTTTACTTTCCGTGCACATCAATTCCTCGATTCTGTGGAATTTCTCTTCCATCTTCTGTGTTTCCTGGCTGAAAATATTGAAGTTCTCCCCCACTTCTCAGAAAGAGGGCACAGTGTATTCGCGTGGATCTCATCTGCGTAATTTACCTTTAGCTGTTGAACTTCTGTAGTTCGGGCTGCCATATAATCTACTCCCTCTCTGTTAGAATAGGGGCTCCTGCCCACCATTTATCGTGTTTCAGTAGGTATCCATGATCGATGGGAGACATACAACTTCGTATTGAGATTACTTATTTGGTATATATATACAAATGGAAAGCCTTTACGAGCATTTCATACATAAAATAACGATCTGAACTCTTATATACTCTTTTACCGTTACACTGCTAACGTACATAACTTAGTATGACTCTCCTAATGAAAAATAAAGAATCCCCACACACCGAAATCACCTACTGGTACACATACCAGATACTACAGCAACTTATTTATGATGATAGTATTGAGAGATGTTCTGCTTGGTAGGTAGTTACTCCTAGAGTAGTTTATAAGTGTTTACAACCTATATAAGATAAATATACATAATGCAGTTCTCAAAGCTATTGTTATGTGGCTATTGCGAAATCGATTTCTAACCACTACATAATAGATATGATTTTCCCAAATATTAGAAGAGTATGAGCAAATACTTCTGATTATACATTATTACATTGATCTAATGTAAATGGTTCAGAAAACCCTGTATGTTAATAAGAAACACAAATCATTAATAGTTACACTATATTGAAAAACAATACTTAAATTTCTTCAGAGATACAGATTATATTATATACGGATCGTGGTTACTATATATTTATATAGTCCTCTCATTTAATATTAAACTCATATTATATATACTGCATCAGACATTAGCTTATATATATATGTTAGGATGTACTATACTATGTGTGAGAGTTCCTATATTATTACTGAGTAAATACAGCTATACATGAACTATACAATAAACAGACAGAAACGATATACTATGCAGTATATAATATATATTAGGCAAGTCGAAGGAAAGTTTATATATTCAAGCACCCCCCCCTTGCACAAGAGCTATAGGTTATAATATAGGTAGAGGACTGCTATATATGTATATATTATATATATATCGAAGCTTTTTTTAACGGCTACGTTCAAGGTTATTTATATATACTACTATACATACATAGTTTGCTATATATGTCTCACTTGGTATATAATACGTATCTAGCACAACTACATATATTTTTTACTAATACAGACCGAACCTTAGTTATTCTAGTTCTACGAATTATTCATATAAATATACTCAACGGTCATACAGCAATTGTTATATTTATCATTCAGAAACTGAGTCATTAGACGGGACTGAGCGCATATAAATAAGCCTTATATCACTAGATTAATGTTATACGTATGTGACGTCTTTTATCTAACAAATTTTACAGCAAAATATTTTATTTGACAATAAACTGTGAGCTTATCTGTGACAAAATAAGTTAATTTCAACAAAAATAGCACATCATTGAATTGTTTTCCTCTTCCTCCACTTAAAAAACCTTAAGACAATCAATTAACATCAACATTAAATGAATTAGCTCAGAGGAAAACTTACATTGTAATAACTTATGTGGATCTCATTATTATTTATTATTATTATATTGAAATATCTACCTATCCATCGATAATAATAGTATGTCACGCCGACAAGCTTATTTAAATTTATATTCTGCAATACTAAGCGTTAAGACTTATTATTATATGGTCACCAATTCATCTCAATATATATTATATGATGTGGAATATTTCTTATTTTGATCAGCTATATACTCTATTATTATATTAATTATTAATTATTATTATTATTATTATATATTATATATAATTATTTATTTATAAGTATATTATTATTATTTATGAAATTATAATCACTTATGCTTTAAAATATTGTCCTCACAAAGTGAGATAGGTAATATAAGAAGCCTAAGTAGATGATCAAAATAATGATAATATATTTTTGATATGCCTTAAGTAAATAGCCTAATTCGTACGTGTTAAAATAAAATCCGTTAATAAAAATAAAAGGAAATTTGAAAGCAAATTAAAAAAAATACGTGAAAATATAATTAACAATAATAAATAAGTTAGCAAATAGATTTTGTAAAAATATTCATTAAATTTTAATAAATTCTTTAAATGTTTTCAACTAGATAATATAAAATAAGATTAATTATATATTATATAATATTAATATATATATATATTAACTATATACTTATTATATATATAATATTCCAGATATATTATATAATATATATATATATATAATTATATGATAATAAATATATATAATATATATATTAATATATATATATATATATATAATATATAAAACATATATAATATATATATATATATAATATATATATTTATATAATATAATATATATTAATAACTATATATATTATATATATTAATAAATATATTATAATATATATATACTATATATATATCAATATATTTAATCATATATTATATAAGATATGTAATATATGTATTGATATATTGATATTTTGATATATTTTATAGTCTCTGTAATCAAGGATACCACACTCCACGGCCCGCATAAGAAGCTTAGTCCGTAAATTATCATAATATAGTTTTGTATAATAAATTATCAACTGTACTATGATTAGTAGGGGTATATAGTTAATATTTAGGAACACCGTTAAGTACTCCGCCCACCTTATTTTAGACTTGACTGACCCGCTTATAGGTTACATAATAATTTTATATTATGAATACACCTAAAATCTATATAGGTAATAGTTTTTTTTACTACTGTAACTACTTGACCTTTTTTGGCACTACGTACATTATTTTTGGTATATAATACTCGCTACCCTTCTAATGCGTGATCGTTTTTAAGTTAATAATTTTTAAGGTAATCTATTTTTATTTTTTATTTTTTATTTTTTTTATTTATTATTTATTATAGATTTATGAGAAGAGAAGTAGAGGGTGTTAAGAGAGAGATAGATAGTTATAGTGTAAATTATGAATATAGATAAGAAAAGTTCGCTTAAGTCCATTGTATATTATTAGTATTTATGTGTTTATTTTATTCGATTACATATTTTATATTGTTTATTTTTTTTTTTAGAATTTATTTATTTTTTTATATTCTATTTATTTTTATTTATTTTATTTTAATTTGATATAATTATTATTATTATTATTTTTACTTTTTTTTATATTATTTTTAATATTTTTTTCTTATATTTTTTTTTATTTATTATTTTCTATTTTATTTTCTAAATAATACTACGGATATATGTTCATAGTCTTAGTTATTATTTTAAGGTTATGTCACTGTTAGTATATACTAACTATAGATGAAAATGAGTTATAATTTGGTTCGAATGTTTGATCTGATTCAGAAGGGGCATTTTTTTTTTTTTCATCAAACAAATGGGCATGCTGCAGCACCTTGTAATGGATCTATTACTGATTGTGTTGATGAAAGTGACCCACTTGATTTTAGTTATTTATATTGCGTTATACGGTTACTAAATTTAATTTTTCAAATTACGTCGGTCACTATATACTGAATCTCGATCCAAACTTATTCATTAGATATCTGCAGTTCGTGTATAGTGTTGAATCGCATAAATTTCATATCGTACCACGCCAGTCGTCCGCGTTTTTTTAACAAATTATCCGTGACTACAGTATCGCCTATCCCATCTGGCCCTCGTAATTCCTGCACTAACGTTCTAGTACTATAATTATATATATATTACTATATATATATGTATATACTATTCTTAATTAATTATATGATTATATATATACTGCTATATATATTAATATCTAATATATATAATTATAATTTATTATTCTTAATATATAATTATATATAATATATATTAATATTTAATTATATTAATATTATATATATATATATATATATATAATATATATATTATATATATATTATATATATAAAGAGAGAGTGAGAGATAGAGATATGAGTAAGAGACTGAAGAGAGATTAGAGTATATATATACTAGATATAGATATATAGATATATAATAGTATATAATGAATAATATATAAGATAGATGATATATATATATACTAAGAGTGAATATATATTAGAATATATGAATATAATATTAGAGATATATGAGTAATAGAAGAGAGAGAGAGAGTAGATAGTAATAGATAGATAGATAGTAGAGATAGATAGATATGATAATAGATAATTATGATCATAATTATAATTATATATATTATATATATATATATTATATATATACCTACTTATATATATATATATATAATCTAATACCTGAATTTATATTCATAATATAAATATATTACTATACTATATATATATACTATCATACTTATATACTACTAATATATATATATATATTATAATATATAATATAGGATAATAGATATGAGTGGAAGAATGAAGAGATAGATAGAGATAGATATTACGATAATATAGATGAGTAAGATAGATGAAATTTTTATGAATAGATAGATAGATAGATAGATAAGTATAAGATTATTATATTATATATTAATTATAATTAATTAATACTATATATATATATTTAATCCTACCACTACATACACAACACACACACACACATCAACACACACACACTAACACCTCTGACTAAATAACCCCATATATATATATACATAGTGGTTGCTTTACTGCTCACGAAATTATTTCACACATCCCTTATATCTATCAAATCTAAGGTTATGCCTCATTAAACAT
>JABUQX010068328.1:25000-35000 GCA_015478945.1 Trachelipus rathkii | reverse complement strand
AATATATATAATATATATTATAATATATATATATATATATATATATATATATATATATATATATATATATATATAATATATATATATATATATATTATATATATATATATAAAGATATATATATAAAAATATAAATGATATATATATATATATATATAATATATATATATATATATATATATATATATATGCCTCAGGAGGGAAGGTCAGAAACTACATTAAATGCACCAATATTGGAATATTCAGTATCAATTTCTTCAAATAATCAAAGGCCAAATGGACCGATACAAAGCAATTAAAATTGTATAAGTTCTCGTAAGTGTGAAAAATAGAAGATGGAGGAGTATTTCAAACTTTACAGTGGAGTACTTATAAGAATGATCATAGCGATTAAGCATGAGGTTAGAGTCAAATAGAGAAAGGATAAGACTGTGTAGACTGTAGACTGTAGTGTAAACTATGTAAGACTGTTGCAGGATCTCTCCCCAGAGGAGATTTCGGAAGAACAATGTCTGTTGTAATGGCGGAATGAAGAGAGTGCTGCAACAGCTCGACAGCAACAAAGATATTGAAGAAAGTAATTGAGAACGGGAGAATGGCTAAGGCTAAAAACCTTAGACTACCCCTTTCAAAGAAGTGTTTTGTGAGTGGGACCACCCCATGTATGGGATGCATGCTCTATACAAGGACGAACAAAGCTCCTCTATACAGAGCAAGCAACTGGGATGGTGTGATGAAGAAGTCCCAAAGACTCTTCAAACCACCAAACCTATTAGAAACATGTTCGGAGAGAGAAAACAATGTTACCTATTCAAGAAAGATGAGAAAAGGAAATGTCAAGAATATTAAGAACAGACGAAGGATCTAGATGTGTCTTCAAAGAAGATGACATCGCTGTGTCAAAGATAATGTCGAGTAAGAAGATGAAGAAATTCACTTTTTGAATCATTTAAAGCGCCAACGTTTCGAAAAATATCAGATAGACACTTGCTAAAATTCTGCACTCTTAGCATAAAAACTATTTGCTGTTAAGTGGAATATATTTCAAAGTGAAAGAAGAAATGAATTAATGAAAAAACGGAGACCACGTACCAGACAAAGCCGAAGGCTAAGTCTTAGAACCGCCGACCCCATCACAAGAGGCTAGTTGCTTCCAAGCGATGATGGTGAAAGGAGTGGAGTGCATGGAATAGGGGTGTTTTATGGATGAGACCCCTCCCCGTAAACGGCACCAAGTACTTCAGTGCAATGAGATGCTGCAAAATGTTTAAGTGTGTGAGTGCGTATACGCATATAGGATATATGTGAAGAGGGGGAAGAGAGAGAGAATGCCCATTGAAATTGTTCCCCGCCATTCCGTGTATGGTGGGTTATACGCTAAAGATACATTATGAGTAAGTGAACCAAGAAAGAGACAAACAATTAGGCTCCTGAAAGCTGAAAGCAAAGAAATGTTCTAGCTCAACACTCCATATCCCTAATGGGGGTTATATCTATATATGTATATATATATATATATATATATATATATATATATATAATAATATATATATATATAATATATTATTATATTTATATATTATATATATACTATATATATAAATATAAATATATATATATATATATATATTATATATATATATATATATATATTATATAAATTATGTATGTGTGTGTTGTGTGTTTGTGTGAGAAGAGTGTGTGTAGGTGTCACAAAAATTACATAAATATTTTAAGCAATCCGAAATTTTTAAATAATTAAATTACAACTCCATTAATTTCTTTTTTATTAAAAGAAATTTTGTATGTATTCACAAATTCTTGAATTTAAGTTTCGCGACAAATCGATTCCAGAATTAATCACAGATGTTCTTAATAAGTAAATTTATCTGATTGTTACTCGGGCTAATACGAATTTCACCAAGCAGGTATTATTATGTCCTTCCATAACTACAGAGGACTTTATGTGGTCTTCCATAACCACCCAGGACTCCAATCGTTCTTTCCTTCCCAGTGGAGGACTTTAGAGGTCTTTCCTAACTAGCGAGGATTCCATTGTCTTCCATACCACCAGGTACTCTATCGTTCATTCCTTCCCTGTTGAGGAACTCCATAGGGTCCTTTCTTCTACGAGGGACTTCCTATTGTCTCCTTACCTTTCCTTACCAGAGAGAACTCCTATGGTTGCTTCTTACTTACCAGTAAGACCTTCTGAGTCCTTCCTTACCAGCAAAGTACTAAAATGTTTTTTCTTACCAGCGAGGGACTCAAAAGGTCTTTTCTTATCAGAGAGGGAATCTTAAGGTCCTTTCATAAAAGCAAAGGTAAGGGTTGAAAAAATCGTCCACTATTCAGGGAAGGAAGGTAACTGAACTCTTAAGTGTTCTTCTACATGTTCGAATGATAAGCTAATATCATATAATTATAATAATAATAATATAATAATAAATAATAATAATATAAAATAATAATAATAATTACTATAATATAATATAATAATAATATAATAATAAAATAATAATAATAAATAATAAATAATTTAATAATAATAATAATAATAATAATAATAATAATAATAATAATAATAATAATAATAATAATAATAATAATAATAATAATAATAATAATAATAACAAAAAAAAAAAATAATAAATAATCTAACTAATAATAATAATAACAAAAAAAAAAAATAATAATAATAATTAATCAATAATAATAATAAAATAATAATAATAATATAATAATAATAATATAATAATAATTAATAATAATAATAATAATAATAATAATCAATAATATAAAGTAATAAATCAACAACTAATAAACTACCAACTTTTAGTAAATGGTTTAGGTTTTTTCATTAAAATACATGAAATTTGAAATAATATATATAATTATATATATAATTATATATAATAATATATAATATATATTATATATATAATATATATAATATATATATAATTATATATATATTATATATATATATATATACTATATTTTATATATATATTATATATATAATTAAATATATTATATATATTATATATATATATATAATATATATAATATATATATATATATATATATATATATATATTATAATAATACTTAATATATATAATATATATCAATATATAATAGTATTTTATATATATATATATATATTACTATTAATATTACTTAATTATTCTATTCATTTCAAAGTTCTCAAAATTTAATACCATGGATTTCTTTTCATAAAAACTATTCACTTAAAACCTTTGATCAGTTTAATCATTATCAACAGCATAAAATAATTAAAAGTTTAAAAATATATAATAATAATAATAATAATAATCAATAATAATAATAAAAATACATAATAATAATAATATAATAATATAATAATAATAATACTAATAATAATATAAAATTAATAATTTATAATAATAATAATAAATAATAATAATAAAAATATTAAAATAATAATACTAATAATCAATAATAATAATTAATAATAATAATAATAATAATAATAATAATAATAATAATAATAATAATGTATAATAACAATAATAATAATAATATCAGCTGCCAAACTTTTGGAACAGTGGTTCTGAAATCAACATATATATTATATATAATATATACTAATATATATATATAGTATAATATATATATACAATATAATATATATTATATATATACTATAATAATATAATATTATATAATAATATATTATATATATATATATTATATATTATATATATATATTCTATATATATATACTATAATATTAGTATATATTATATATTAATAATATATATAATATATATATAATATTATATATATATATATATATATATATGAACAAAGAAAAGTTCCACTCGTTCCAGGATTCGAACCACTGCCAACAGCGTCGCCGTTAGAAAATGTACAGGAGTTTTTACTACTACTCTAATCCGCCTCCACAGATATGAAAGCATCTCGAAACAGTTTTCAAGTTCCCTGGTTTCAATATCACTGTGTGAAACTCGTTGCAACAGTCGTTGTCCCCTTGTCTGTGTTATTTGACTTTGTTTGGTTGTTCCTGTAACCCAGGAGCACCCAAGCGGAATACCATGTGGCCCCGTCAGAGGCTCCAAGCACCCTTTTATAGATTTAAATAAATACCCAGTTTCACACATTGATATCGAAGTAGGGGATTTGAAAACTGTTCCGAGATCTCTTCTTTTCTGGGGAGGCGAACTGGAGAAGTGGTAGAGGCTCTTTGTAAATTGTATAACGGCAACGTTTTTCAATTGTTCGATGTTGGCGCTAGTGAAAATTTTCTCCCTCTTATTATTGAAAATTTCGTAGCAATAGTTGTTGTGCCCATGTCTCGTTGCTTGGACTTTGGCTGATTGCTCCTGTAACACAAGAGTACCCCCACGGAATGCCATATGGTCCCATCAGGTGTTCCAAGCACCGTCTTTCTCTCTCTCTCTCTCTCTCTCTTCTCTCTCTCTCTCTCCTCTCTCTATATAATATTATATATAATATATTATATAATTATATATATATATATATATATATATATTTATAATATAATATTATATATATATATATAATGATATATACATAATAATTTATATAGTAAATGTAGTGCTAGAAAATAATATTTGATAATTTATATTATATTTGCTTTAAGTTTTAAAAAAATTGCCCAAATAAGTAAGTTTGCCTCGAAATATTATAAAAGTCGGAAATCATAGAAAACAAAAAACCAGCGCGGGACAACATTTATTTAATATACCAAAATTTTTAAGCATAAATCTGTGCATAATATATATATATATATTAAGTATTTATAATATTATATATTTTATATCATAATCTTGATATATATATATATATATATATATATATTATATATATATATATATAATATATAAAAATGTAAATTTTTATGGTTACATTTATATAGTAATATAGGAAAATATATATACTATATATTATATATATATAATATTAAGTATATATATAATACTATATATATATATATATATATTTATTATATTATAATACTTATATATTATATATGTAATTTTTTACTTTTTAAAATATACATGTGTAAAATTTATTTATTTATTATGATGTTTACTTTATAACAATATTAGTAATTTGACATAATTTGTTATTTTCTTTGTACATTATGTATAGAAGAAATGATCTCGATCCTTCCCGCCAAGTATTATGGAAGGTTCCCGCGAAATTTGAAAACGACAAAAAAAATCTAATTTTGTGACTTCTCAGATATGGTTTGAGAGAAATAACTCTATATATGTTAAGAGGAAGCGGGAGTAGAGGCGATTCAGATTTGTGACCCCGTATTTATTAATAAAATTAACAATAAAATAAAAGCTGTTTAACTCTCCCATCAAAATAACTGCAAGGAGTTTCTAACGACTTATATTGCTGGCTCGTCTCGTCTCGACGTACCAAAGCGTAATAGCTTCTTGGTTGTGAAGAGGCGACTTTCAACAGCAAAGGAACATAACCGGTACCCAACCAGTAATTTATAGACACAACAACGCAAGTATAAAACAAACAAGATGAAATTATTCCATGCAAAGGGAAAAACCACACCAATGATATATGTGAGTGTATGTGTGGGTGAAAGGAGCGTGGTGTGTGTATGTGAATGGGGAGCATTAAGAAAAAAGACACTTAGAATAATAAAGTAAGCATTTATTTGGTTTGCTCTATTTCTGCCACGAGCTTTTATGTTTGTCACATTGCAATTTCAAGGAAGTCACTCCAGCTCCTGTAAGGTGTGTTTGTTTGTTTGTTGTGTGGTGTGTGTGTGTGTGTGTGTGTGTGTGTGTGTGGTGGTGTGTGTGCGAGTGTTTGTGTGCGAGCAATTGCATAAGAGTTAAAAATCAATAAGTTTTGCGCTTCCGCAGGTTTTTCAACGTGTTGTATTGCTGAAAGTGTTGATAATGTTTTGAAATGCACTTTTAATATGCTTATAAAAGTCATCATCATATATATATATATATATATATATATACATATATATATAATATATATAGATATTATATATATACTATATATATAATATATATATATATAATAATATATATATCAAACTGGATGTGCCGATTCAAACGTTGACCAATGTCCGAGGACGGAAACGCAGATAGATAAATTAAAAAAATGAAACTGAAAGCGTGGTGTAATATCCTTGGCAGAAGCTGTCACCAGACCCAAAACTCTGTATAGTATATTATAATTATTAATATATATTATATAAATATATATATATATACTATATATATAATAAATAATATATATATATAATATATATATATATATATATATATACTATTATATATATAAGAGGATTCATAGTTTGATCACTTAAAGAAAAATTAACTTATAAATTCTTCTCACACATTAGACGCCCCTAAGTTAATAGAAATGTATAGGAAATGAAATTTGTGGTTCATGAAGAGTTGTTTGGCTTAGTACCTATTATTATTATTATTATTATTATTATTATTATTATTATTATATATTATTATTATTATATTATTATTATTATTATTATTATTATTATATATTATTAAGTATTATTATCATTGATTATTACTTATATATTAATTATTATTATATTATTATTATTTTATTAATTATTTATATTATTATTATTATTATTATTATTATTATTATATATTATTAATATTATTATATATTATTAATTATTAATTAATTATTATTTTATTTTTATATTATTATTTATTATTATTATTATTATTATTTTATTTATTATATTATATATATTATTATTATTTGTATTAATATATTATTATTATTATTATTATTATTATTCAATTATTATTATATTTTATATTTTATTATTTATTATTTATATAGAAATAGATTGACTATATAAGTTTATTTAGCTGTACGATAGTTAGTGATTGTGAGGAAAATTTCGCATTTCTCCTGACAAAAAATAAATAAAATAAATAAATAGTTAGTAAAATATTTGATAAATTAATTTTAATACCTCGGGATCGGCTCGAAGAATTCTATTTATATACCTTTAATGAGATTCCGCTACAATACAATATATATATCAATAACAGTATAAAAATTGTAAATACTTTATTATATTTCTTGTAAACTGTTCAAAGTGCTATTAAATGACATATATTGCTAATATTGTGAATTTGTTGCTGCTTTTGTATTAATATGAAATTAACTACTCTCTCTCTCTCTCTCTCTCTCATATTATATATATATATATATATATAATATATATATAATATATAATAGATAAAATATATATATATATATATATATATATATATATATATATAATATATACATATATAGGTATATATATATAATTTTTTAAAGATACTTTGACTAAAAAATTACATTATAGTTGTCTAATGGAATTTTTTCTCTCGGGGCATTCACATAATAATCAAGCTGTGGTATTATTTCCTCTATGTTATACAATTGTCCACTATTACACTTATCAATTTTGAATAATTTGTGTATTTTATGAAATTATGTTATAAAGTAAATTACCTGATTATAAAAAATAAAATCTAAATAACAAACACTCTATCTACCTGTATCTATCTATCTATCTATCTATCTATCTATTCTTTCTATCTATCTATCTATCTATTTATCTGGATCCTATCTATCCTATCTATCTATATTTCTATCTATTTATCTATCTATCTATCTATTCAATCTTTATTATTATTATTATAATTATTATTATATTATTATTATTATCTTATTTTATTATTATTATGATTATTATATTATTATTATGATTATTATTATTTATTATTATTATTTTATTATTATTATTATTATTATTATTATTTATTATTATTATTATTATTATTATTATTATTATTATTATTTATTTATTTTATTATATTATTATTATTGTTATGATTTATTCATTATATTATTATTTTTATTTATTTTCATTATTATATTATTTTATTATTATATTATATTAATATATTAATTATATTATTATTGATTATTATTATTATTATTATTATTATTATTATTATTATTATTATATTATTATATAGATAAACGCACGAAAATTACGTTTGAAAAAATTTAAAAATTAACCATAATTGAGTAAATAAATATAATAAAAAAACTAATATTAAAATATCTAAAATTATATGAAATGAAATAATATTTTCCAAATAATCAAAGAGTTATAAATATAATATATACTATATATATATATATATATTATATAATTATTAATATTATATGTATATATATTATATTATATATATATTATATTATATATATATAATATATTATATAAATATATTATGAATATATAATAATAATATATATATATATTATATAAATAATATATAGTATATATATATAATATATATTATATATATATATATATATATAATCATATATGTATTTGTCTCGAATATTCTAAATTTGCCAACATCTCAGTAAAGAAGGCGAATCAAAAAGAATGAAATATTCATACGTATGCAAATAATAGATACAGCGCAGGAGCAACTGGAATATTGGGAAATTTATTTGGATATAATCTTTAAGTATCTTAAAAGCGTTTTAGCATTTATATATATATATATATATATAATATTATATGATATAATATATACTTATATATATATATAGTATATATTTATATATACTATTATATATATATATAGCCTTTATATATATATATAATAATATATATATTATATATATATTATTATTATATATATTATATATATATATATATATCATACTATATATATATATACTATATATATTATATACTATATATATTATATAATGAGTTTCTGATATTATTCGATCCATGTTTTTATTTTTTGGGGGGCAAAATTTTGAGCGAAATCGATATTTTATTTTGATTAATTAGTAATTACTAAATGAATATAATCTTGGAAAGAAGAGAAGAAGAATAACTGATAAGAAGAAGAAGAAAGAAGAACAGAGAGAAGAAAAGAAGAAAGAAGAAGAAGAAGAAGAGAAGAAGAGAAAAGAAAGAAAGAAGATAATAAATAAAATAATAATAATCAATAATACATTAATAATAATAATAATAATAATCAATAATAATAATAATAATAATAATTAATAATAATAATAATAATAATAATAAAATAATAATAAAAATACTTTTAAACCATAACATTGAAAATTTCATATTTTGTATTCATTTTTATTTTTCGTACTTTCCTCTGTTAAATATTTATTATTTTTATATTAATTTACTTGTGTATAAATATTTTGGTGCTTTTATCATTATTTTTAAATTTTATTACCGCTTTGATTTTTAGGCCTGGTAATAATTCAAATATTTATTATTATTATTATTATATATAAATATCATTATTATTAATTATTATTATTCTTATTATATTATTATATTATTATTATTTATTATTATTATTCATTATTATTATTATTATTATTTTATTATTATTATTATTATTATACTATTATTATTGCTTCTTCTTTTTCTTATATATATATTATATATATATTATATATATAATATATATATATATATATATATTATATATATATATATATAATATATTATATTTTATATATATATATATATATATATATATATACTATATATATATATAATATATATGTATTACTATATATATAATAAATTTATAAATATAAATTATAGATATATAAAATGAATTAAAACAAGTGTCACATATATTTACTTATATATATATTTATATATATGATATAGAGCATATATATATTAATAGTATATATATATCATCTATATATTATATATATTTATTATAATAATTTATTCAGCTTAAACTATGGGTATGCATTTCAATGTTTCACTATATATACTATATAGTATATATAAATATATATTATTATATACTTAAATATAACCCGAGGATGAGACGTTACCCTTTTTGTATAATGAGTGTAGGGTTAGCAACCC
>JABUQX010068328.1:0-20000 GCA_015478945.1 Trachelipus rathkii | reverse complement strand
AGAAAGAAATGAATGTGGAATTAGATAAACTGAAGGGAAGTAAGCTAGAATTTGAGATTTTTACAGATGCTTCATTTGGTAATGTGGAAGGTATGAAATCGCAGATCGGTTATTTGATAGGGATAAGGGATGAGTTAGGGAATAAATGTCCTTTGCTGTGGAAATCAGGAGTTGCAAAAAGGATAGCCAGGTCCACTATAGAAGCAGAAACCTTAGCCTTAAATGAAGGAATTGATGCGGGAATGTATTTAAGAGAATTATGGACAGAATTGACGAATGAGGTAATAGAGATAAGAGTGAAAGTAGACAGTAAAACACTGGTAAATGCTTTGAGTTCAACATCAGGTGTATTGAATAAAAGATTAAGGATTGATATAGGGTGTTTAAAAGAAAGGTTAGAAAAGAAAGAAGTAAAAGAAATTGAGTGGATACCTACAGAGAAACAAATAGCTGATGTGTTAACAAAAGATAGAGTAAATGTGAAGAATATTAAACAATATATGGAAAGAGGGAATGAAGAGTAAAAGGAAAGAAAGGAGAGAAAAAAAGGGGTAAGATAGATTTTTATTTTTAGGTACGTATGACGTGTAAGGAACAAAAGAAACTAGTTTAAGTAAGTGATGTAGGGGCGGTAATTCAACAAAAAACAGGTTAGTAACCCTAGACCCTGTTAAGAGGGGTTATAGAGAATCCATATGGTCCATTAAATCTGCCTTTATTATTTCTTTGCAGGAAATGGACCAAATGTTAAAAGAATAAATGTTTTCTCATCTAGTATATATTGAAATTGTAAATAATATAAAATAGTAATAAGAATAAACTTATAATAAATAAGTTGGATAAAAAAGTGATGCTTCAGCTCATTCATTAATGGTTATGGTATATTCATCGATACGAGAGAGCCAAACAAATGGAGGGATATATTAATATTGATGAGGGACTATTAGTTCCTATCATTATCATTATTGCAGCCTATTTACTCAGTTCATACATTAAATTATTGAAAATTTACTTTAGAAAATGTTATTTAATGGATGAATTTTAAAATTTTTTTTTTTTTTTAGTAATCAGTCCATACCTTCATTAAAGATGACTAAACGTAATCTCTTTTTTATTTTTCCAAAGTAAAGTTTCATGCATATATAGAAAAAGAAAAATAAATTAAAAGCTTACATTAGCCTAGGTGAATAACGTCCATTGTGATCAGGGAGCTTTGGCATGAGGGCCCGACCCGAAAAACCACCTGGAAGCGTGCTAAAAGCCTCCACTTGAAAAACCCATTGACACATCGAACATGTGTTTTTTTCAATTTTTTTTCAGAATAATTGCATGTAAAATAGTAAAACAAAATGAAAATATTAGAAATTATACTTTTTTACTTAGTGAAATGTTTATAAACTCATTTTAATTAATTTGTTGGTCATATATAGTATAAGGTATATATATATAGATATATATATATAGAGAGATAAGAATATATATTATATATATATATAGCAGAGAGAAAAGCATATATATATATATATATATATATATATATATATATATATAATATATATATATATATATATATATATATATATATATATATATATATATATATATATATATATATATATATATATATATATTTCAAATATTTTTCAAAAAAATCCACTTGAAAAAGCCCACTATTTTGCCCACTTGGGTTTTTCAAAAAAATAATTATATGTAAAAATAGTAAAACAAAAATGAAAATATTAGAAGTTATACTCTTTTACTTAGTGAAATATTTATAAGCTCATTTTAATTCATTTTAAAGAATATATATATAGAGAGAGCACATATATATATATATATATATATATATATATATATATATATATATATATATATATATATATATATATATATATATATATATATATATATATATATATATATATATATATATATATATATATATATATATATATATATATATATATATATATTATGTATATATATAGCACAGAGTGATTATGTGAAACATCATCATTGTCTGCTGTATAATTTTTTTTTTTGTTTCATATGCAAAAATAGATTAATTATTATTGGATTATTGATGTTTATAGTAAAAGTAGTGAGAAAGTGGATTTATGTTGAATATTAAAATATTAAGAAGTTAAAATATTAAGAATTTAAGAAGTTATTAAAAAGTGAACATATAATCACGAATCATCAAGATATAAGGGTGAGCTGATTTACACAAGACATGAGAGATCATTCATGCTGATATTGATAGAACATCACAAGATCAATCATATCAATCACCATCATTATTGACGTGACCTTAAATTATAATACGACCTGAGTGGACGTGACCTAGATTACGGGACTATACTAACCCACTATTAACCTACAATCTATTATTTACATTCTTTACATATCATACATTGTTGAATTGGATAAGAGGTCTACATGAATCATCATCATCATTTCAACTTTCAACTATTAGGTAAATATATATGGCATATTTTCTTATCATTATTAGATAGATAGAATCTAGTATATTATGATTAGAGAGGTGTAGTGTAAACTTAAGAGGTAGTATAAATTAAACAAACTGCAAAATTAGATAATTGATAGGGTACGTGTACGTGGGTTAATCAGTGCGCAACTCTGCTAAGTACAAAATGGGGGCGAAGAATGTAGAATGACTGGTAAATGTCCGGTGTTCTCCGGAAACGAAAGAGATTACGAGAAATGGAGAAGAAAGGTGAGTGATTGGGCAGAATTAAATGAAAACGTGAAAAAAAAGGGATTGATTATAAGATTATATTTAGAGGGTGAAGCGGAGGAAATGACAAAGAATATCAGTACGAGTGAGTTATCAAATGAGGGAGGGGTGAAGTTGATTTTATCAGCATTAGATAAGAGGTATAAATTAGATAAACGTGTAGAGAGGTTTAACAGTGTTCTGAGTGTGTTAAAAATTGATAGAAGAGAGGAAGAGAGTGTGAAAGAATTTGTGATTAGATATGAAAAAGTTATGAGTGAAGCAACATGTTTAGGGATGAGTGAGTGGGGAAAGGATGTAAAAGGTGCACATCTTTTATGCAGCAAGACTTAAAATGGGAGGAAATAGATTTAGTTATAGGGGGTTGTGGGAAGGTGAATTGGAATACGAGAATATCAGAAAGCAAATGTTAAGAATCTTTGAAGAAAACTGAGAGTGAGGACACAAGGGAAAGAAGAAAAGGAAGAAATGTGGTGTGTAAGACACAGACAAGGTATGGATGAAATGACGGCGGCTGTGTATAAAAAAAGAGAAGCAAGTAGAAATGAAAAAGAACAAGTGTGTTGTGAGAGGAATATGGGTTTAAAGGACGCACCAGATGGAGTGTGCAAGTGTGAAACAAGAGGAGAAATGGACATAAAAGAAGAAAGGATAAAATGTTATAAATGCGGAGGGAAAGAACACATGAGTTGGGAATGCTGGTATGAGACGTTTCAAATGTATGAAGGATGGCCATATAGCGAAAGATTGTGAAGATCAAATATTTTGTTTTCGATGTGGGAGAAAAGGTCATGCATCAATGCAGTGCCAGACAAGCGTGGAAAATATAAGGAAGTGCATGATGTGTCGTAAATGGGGACACGAGGAAAACGACTGTTGGTGGAACGAAAAAAAGGGAACAAAAGAAATGAATAAGAAGGAGAAGGAGAATATCTATTTGAATGAGAAAAGAGATGGAGAAAAAGAAGAAAATGAAGAGGTGGATGGAGAAAAAGAAGAAATGATAGATGCAATTTTAAATAAAAGAGCTGATGGTACAGTGAGTGAGAGTGAAAGTATAGGTTATGTAAGCACGAATGACCTTACAGAAGAAGTAGATTATCAGGGAGAAAAATGTTCAATAAAAAAGAGAAAAAGGGGGAAACGGAAGAAAGTGAAGAGTAACCAAGATAAACATGAAAATGTTAACAGTAGTGAGAGAAAAACAGAAAAGATACAAATGGGAGTTAGTCACATGGATGATAGTAGGGTTGAACATAATAATATTGTAGTGTGTGTAGAAGAAGATGAGGAAACACAACAAGGGAACATTGTACAAGACACGAGTCAAGTAAATGACATAGTGTATAATATACGGGATATGTGTGACGAACTGTTGGAAGAGATTAACTCGGAAAAGAAATGGAAGTATCAAAATGTTAGTGATGGATTATACAAGATGTGGAATATGTGTGAGGAATACATTGGGAATTTGAGTGGAAGGAAATGTAGGTATAATAATGTATACTAAGTAGAAATGAGAGTTGTGTGAAATAAGTAATGATTATATGTTTCAGTGTTTGAAGAAATATTAGGGGGATGAAGGGGAGAGAAGAGAGTGGTGTGAGAGTGATAGCAGACAGTGATGATGTGAACCATCATAATTTGTTTTTGTTTCAGCTGCAAAAATAGATTAATTATTATTGGATTATTGATGTTTATAGTAAAAGTAGTGAGAAAGTAGATTTATGTTGAATATTAAGACGTTAAAATATTAAGAAAGTAAGAAGTTATTACAAAAGTTAACATATAATCACGAATCATCAAGATATAAGAGGGAGCCGATTTAAACAAGACATAAGAGATCATTCATGCTGATATTGATGGAACATCACAATCATATCAATCACCATTATTATTGACGTGACCTTAAATTATAATACGACCTGAGTAGACGTGACCTAGATTACGGGACTATACTAACCCACTATTAACCTACAATCTATTATTTACATTCCTTATATATCATACATTGTTGAATTGGATAAGAGGTCTACATGAATCATCATCATCATTTCACCATTTCAACTATTAGGTAAATATATATGGCATATTTTCTTATCATTATTAGATAGATAGAATCTAGTATATTATGATTAGAGAGGTGTAGTGTAAACTTAAGAGGTAGTATAAATTAAACAACTGTCTATATAGTTTGTAATACTCATATATTACTGAAATCTATATTCACTATATTAATTAATCGTTGTGTATTATCATAATAACTTAGTATGTTAAACTAGTCACGTGTACAAAATATATGATATAAGTATATATATAATAAAGTAATCATGTAATGATATAGAAATTAGGGTGGTTCTTGTAAACTCTGGTAGATATAGGGTAACGATGAAAAGATCTGAAGATTTTGAAAGTTTATGTCATCCTAGTGCAATCTTATAACTGAAATATAAATACTTATCTAGTGAATAGTATAGGTAAGTGAGCTACGATTCCCTAAAAGTGATTAAATAGAAGTTTACTTAATATAGTATAAGCTATACTATAGTTTTTTCATCTTCGAAAGTTATATGTCACTTATATGTCATAAGTCCTACTCAAATATAAAAAGGTAAGAATATATACTCAGTTTGGGTGCTTATATCAATACTTTAGACGTATGGAATAGTGTACACTAAAAATTTTTAGAGATTCCTCTCATCATAATTATGCACTGAAATATCATCTAGATACACATATATTATTATATAAATAAGTGTGTATATACGGTATTTAATACTCTAATTTACCTTTATTATTTTGGTATATACAATAGTTTAATTGATTACATACTTAGTAATGTAATTATGTGAGTAAATATACTAAGAAAGCGATACTGAGTGAATGTACAATTATAGATATAGCGCGTAATATTAATAATATTTGAACACATTTTCAAATTAATATTATTACTAGTACTAGAATTATTGCTATTATTTTAATGTATTATTATATACCTTATTGTTCTAATTTATATATATGAGTATATAACTTTAACTATATATCCCTAGAAAATCAATACTCTCGCAGTGAAAAACCATTTGACATATGTTATTTTTCCTAAATTTGAAATTTTTCGTGAATCTATAATAAAGTATTGCGAATATATATCGATACACAAATATATCGATTCTGATGTTCGTGAATAATTCTATATATATACTTGCATTATTTCCATTTTGATATTACCTATTATAGTTACATATAAAAGTATATATATAATAATAAATTGAGCAAATAAAATATAAATAAAAATATATTATATTATACATCAATAGCTCATACGGCCCCTTGAGAATGAAAACGTCACTCTCCATCAGTAAATAACTTATATTATATATATAGAATTTATATATTATAAGAGTATTATATATATTTTTAAGTAAGGTTTATAATATAAGACTTAATAATTGGTGCACTATTATATATAAAACAGTATATATATAATAGCTATAATATATATATATAATAATATATATAAGATATGTCAGGGTCTAGAAAAGCCATAAGTCCATATCTCAAAATTACTCATGAATACTGACAGCGAAAAAGGAATATCTTTGTTGGAGTCAGACATAAAAGTAAAGAAATTTTAGTGCGAGAAAATGTGTAACACACATAAATTTCCTACGCATGTAGATCAAACAGACACTGTCTACGATGTAATAGCTAGTTAAAGACTCCGAAATGTGTTAGTATAGAATTTTTATAGACACTTTCTACGCATTCAGTACGGGACTTACTTACACAGTACGGGTAATTTTTTAACTTAAATAATTACCCAACCATAGTGGTTAAGAAACCGCAAAGATGGCAGGAGTGAGTCGGGGTCTCTCGGCCTTTTCCGGGGAACTACGGGTTATGAGACAGTTGTAATAGCTGCCCCTCCGGGGAGGGCCTGCCGGACACCTCCAGATCTTTGTGCTATTTTGGGTAAAGTTCAGCACGAGGGGGTTCGCTCCGGCCCTCCCATACGGGGTAAATGGATAAACGTCCCCCCTCGTTGTTCCTGCGCGATACTCGCTTTCGCATGTGAACCTCGGAGCGTATCAAATTGCCGAAGTGTATTGCTCCTGATTGCAGAACAATATTATTTTTCTTTCATTTGAAAACATTTACTACTAAGTATTAAATTATACAACTATTAACATAATTTTACTTTGTAGTGGAATCTTAAATCAAACAGAAGATGTATTGTATAACTATATATAGTATTTATATATAATATAATAGATAAAAATTAATAACAATTCACTATTTATATTATTTATATATAGAGACAATATAATAATACTATACCTATATTTATATAATGATATATTTGATATAGCATAAATACCAATATACATATATAGTATTATAAATATAAAGGTATAGTACTGTTAGTATATATATTATCATTCGTTATCTATACAAAGAGTATACGCATAAATATATTACATTTAGACAGATACAGGAATATAAAATTAACTGTGTTAAAAGGAGTATTGTTATATTATATGATATATGACTATATATAATATATAAATAATATAATTATATATGAGCAGTACTTACGTTTTCTACATAGCGGAAAATTCCCCCCTCCCACAAATAAAAACAAGTTTTTATTGTTTATTTAGTGTTTTTTAGGAAACAGTGTCCTAACCTAAAAATTTTACCAAGGATTCCAAAAATGTACTTCCTTTTCCCTGTAGCGTATCGAATAGTTTTGTAGAGATATGGATTGGTGGCTCTTCTAGAGGCTGGCCATCAAAAGAAATATATATATAGTATAAGATAGTAATTATTTAATATAGAGTATTTAAGTGCATACAGAAAATTATTGTTGGTATTTACTATGATAGATATTATTATATAGTATATATATAATACTATATATATATATTTATATATTATATCTTTTATATATATATATATATATATATACTTATATATATATATAATAGTATATTATTATACTATTATTTATATTTTTACTTACTCACTATATCATATTTATTAATATTATATCTATTATATATATCTAACATCTATATATATAGTTTGTTTCTGATAAGAGAAAGTTACTAATATTTTAAGTTAATTGAATAGATTTCACTCAACGGAGAGTGTTCAACATGTTTTCATCAATTAACTTAGTAGAAGTTTTCTTTGGGCCACATAAAATGATCCTACTATTGTAAGAAATGTAGAGAATGTTGCAAGAATCCTAAAACTGTAAAAACATGTTACACACAAGGCGAATAAAACGTTGGAAACTCCAAGTAATCAGAAAAATCATAAGAACAACAACATAGCACCTTTTTGAAAATTGATGGTAAAAAAATGGCGCTTTGTATAATTATTACTTAAAAAGGATTTTTCTCTTTTTAAAGCTTAGATATATACCTGTGAGTGTTTAATTATTTTTGAAACTGTATAATAAAATCTAGCTTATTTACCAAATGGGTTTTCTCTCTCAATAGTTGTATAGATAAGTTAGAAATATGCGAATCTAATTCATTCAGATGGTTCAGAAAGAAACTTTAGTTTTACCTCACATATATAAAATATATAAATTTTATAGTATGTACTGTATATAGGATTGCCTTATAATAAATTAATAAGTATCTACATATATATATAGATATATATAAATAATTAAATTAATATATATAGAAAATAAATAATTATGATATAATAACTATTATATAGTATTCTTTTTTAAGTCATCTAATCCTTAATAGGTGATCCTCTTAATTACATGTAGCTGCATAGCTAGAAGCGATAAATTTCAGAAATTTAATATTATTTATTATATTTAATTTATTGTATAAAATTGAACAGGTATAGGATGCAAAACAAAGTTATCAGGAAACTAAATTCTTAATGAATTTTTGAGTAATTGGGAGGAAAGGAAAGTTTATGAATATAAGGTTTTTATGATATTGATATTTGTAAAATTTTAATTTTATAAACGAATAGTATACGTCTAAAAAGTTTAATCTCAAACCTGTAAATGTATTATTTCGATAAATTCATGAATTATATTCAGTAGTTAATCTAGTAATAAATAAATCTAAGGTTGCTAAAGAATTGTTTTATTTTTCCACCTTCTTGAATTTTATATGTACTATCGTGGACAAAAATAATGCCCATATACATTTGTCCAATTTTCTCAAAGTCACTTGGGTCATATATTAATCTCCAACAAACCACGCCCTATTTTAACACAGTATGTAAATGCAAAAGTAAGTGAAAAACGAAAAATATTTGGAGAAAGTGTTGTTACACACGCACACACACAAATAAACACAAACACACACACACTTACACACACAACTACATAGTAAGTTACAAAATACCTAATATGACATAAATTTCCACTGTTTAACATATCCCACTCATTACAATAAATGCATAGTTATAAATACTATTCTCCTAATGACATCCATTCAAGTCAATGTAATACCAATTTACTTTCTATATCATGATAAGGTAGACAAAAAGTGGAAAAGATTCAATCTACTATACAGCGTTTTTTATGACTGGTGTGGAGAGGTGCCTTCGTTCTACCTAACGCCATCCTCATTTTTATATAAATATAATAATTCGGTCGCTCTCGCACACTGGGTGGTCTGAACCGAGCTCATAAACCCTCTCAGTTTACAATTGGAGTATACGGAACATGAATACAATGTCGATTGTATATCATATATAACCGTTACTCAGTTAATATCATAACCCATATATATGCATATCCTATACATAGAACATACTCAACATATACAAAGATATACTTTTTGAATATATATAATTCTGAAAACATATATATATATTATTACTAAATATATATATATTAATACTAAAGTAGTATATATATTAGATCTATAAATATATTCATATAAGCTATTCTATTTTGGTGCAGGAAATAAGGTCTTTGTTTAATAACAAATAAGTTGACATGAACAAGAGGCTCGAAACATTATTGTAAGATGAAATAATAAAAACCCCTTTTAGAAAATAATATAATTAGCTTAATTTTAACATAGAAAAACCTCATTTAAAATCAACTAAATATACCCTAATATGAGGATATTTACAATAATAGCTAGTGTGGTGAGGCTATTAACTTTACGGAAGATCGTTTACCAGAAGCTTAATAACGATTTATATATATATATATAGTATATATAATAGAATAGTATTATTATTATAGTAATATATATATATATATAAGTATATATTTATATTATATAATTATAACAATTGTAATTACAATATATATATATTATATATATATATATATATATAAGTTAAGTATAATAAATGGACCTGAAATCTTCAATTAATATATATTTAGTATTATCTATATATATATATATATTATACATTTACCCTTATATATATATATTAGTGCTTATAATATTATTATTCTTATATACATATATAAAAATATATGAGATAGGTTTTATTTTGTAAAATATATCCCCACTCCAAAGGTTATACATACATTTTTTCTATAGGAAGAAAACCCATTGGGAATGAACAGATGTTTTGACATTGGCTATATTCCTTTTGGGCAATTATTTGATCCGTTTCAAAATTAAGAAATAGTACTATAATAAAATAGATAATCTAATTGATAAGAAGCAGACTTATTTTGATATTAAATAATATTGAAATTATTATTTTTAAAATATATTTTCAACTGTTATGAAAATGATTAAAAGTTGGAGGATTCGCTGGCAAACCTTTGTTTCATTATTTGTTAAAACCAGCTGTAAGTTATAAAAGTGTTAAAAAAATTAAAATTAGGTAATGATTTTATAGTTTGTTTTATAGTAGATAAATCAGGATTGTGAAAACTGCTTAAATTCTTGAGGATCCAAAAGATTGTTTGAAAGTTACATTTTCAGATGAGTTTGAAGAGAGATTTCAAACCTCAACTTTTCGTGCTTAAAATTTTTTTGTACTTAACCGTTTATGACAAACTATAATTTCTAGCCAGATGCATATTTAATAAGTTGATTAATTACAGTTTGGAGTTTAACTTTAAATATGTTTATACGTACTATTATGCTTTTGTTCATCAAATATTGGCATTTTTGACTTTTTTTTAAATAAAATCTAGTGCTTTCTGATATTTTGAAGTTGGCAACATTTAACAAAATCATCCGATATGGAGTTTTGCTTAGGATTTGTGAATGGTTTAAATATACTTTTTCCTTCAAGTGCTTATGATTATTATACCTAAATTATTAATATTAATTTATATTATATATATATTATATATATAATTAATATATAATTAATTATATATATTAATTATATTATATTATACAATCTACTATTATCTTATATGCATAATAATATATTTAGTAGAATTTATTCTCTTTACAATACTCATATAAAATTTATATATATATAATATATTATATATTTAATATATATTATTATATATTTATTTTATATATATATATATATATTTATATATATTAATAATAATAACTAATTACTATATATATATTTATGTGATATATATTATAATATATATTACTATATATATAATATATAATTAACTATATAATATAACTACACTAGATATAATACTAGATATAATACATATATATATTATATATATTATATATATTACAATTTATATATACTATTTTCACTCATGCAACAGCTGAGTCACAGTGTCCCACCTAAAAGGTGCATATTAACCCTTTTTAAAGGGGGCTAGAGCTGAATGAGGAAGTGACGAAGATAAGGGGCACCGCTTTTCATATCCCCGGAGGGGATGGGTCGAGGAAACCTCCTCGCGACACCCAAAGACCAAAGAGTCGGGGTTCCGGAGACCATATTCCCCGGCGGGGGATTAGCTCGCTAGCCGCGTAGTCCACCTGAGGCCGAGAGACACCGACTCCTGACCCATCGTGGGCGGACTACCTGTGAGGTACCTAAACTATGGATCCCCATCCCCCGGTAAGCAAACAATATTAAATCCCAAAATGAGTACTTTGGGACATTTTATTTACGCATGAACAATCTATTCGTACTCTTTAAATCTCAAAACCATTTGATTTAATATAATATAATATAATTATGTATAGTATTTAATATTTATATATTTATAGGTGATAATATAATATTATATAATATATATTGCCTATATAATTATATATATATATATATATATTATATATATATATATATATATATATAATATAATATAATATATATATATATATATTTTATATTTATATATTATTATACTTACTATATATTATATTAGTATATATATATTATATATATAAATTATTAGATATTATATATTATACTACTATTAATATATAATTTATATATATATATTATATATATATATATATATATTATGCTCTACGAGATTTATCGATAATTTGTAATTTCTTAAATAACAAGTTAAATATATATTACTCAATAATATATTATATACTTATTTATATCACATATAAATATACATATATATATTATACATTCCATTATGATTTATCTATATCATATTAAAAAAACTATATATATAGTAATATTTATATATATATATTATCAATAATATTTCCAGCAGCCAAATCAGAAATATCGTGATATGTAAATTATTCGATTATATTCGAATATATTCAAAGGTCAGAGACGAAACTGTTCAGGCTGGAGCCCTGGGTATATAGAATCATATTATATAACTATTATGGATTTATATAATTGATTTTTAATTAATTGTATAAACTTATTTCTTTATAGTGTAAAAATTATGTAAAAAAATTTATAATGTCTGTATGATTTTTATATATAATAAATACACTTATTATAATAAACCATTAAATATAGTAAAAATCAAATCCTTCTTTATCAAAACAGTTTGAACCGTTTAACATTATCATAAAATAAAATCTATTTATAACATCTTTATATATATAGGTAATTGTATATATATAGTGTATAACTTATATATATAGTCTATGATCATATGAATATAATAAAAAAAATAGCATTTCTAAATTAATAATTATATTAAAATTACTATATATTTTTTTATTACATCAATGATGAACCGGAGTATGTATTATGTGAGACTATTTATTATAATACATAGTATATACTCTATAATACTATATATACATATCATGTATTATATAGGTATATATATTATAACATCAAAACTTATTGGGATATAGCTATATTAATAAATATGGAGTATGGTAATAGAGTGAGTAGTATAAATTCATTATGACTCGTATATTATGTATTAAATATAGCTACCTCGAAATATCATCTTACGATGAGGAATAATGGCGCTTAAACCTATTATATAAGTAATTATAATGGAATGGATATATTTATTCATCGATCTATATATATATGATAATCATAATTTAACTATTCTTATTATTAATATAAATTTTATAATAATATATATGATATCAATTATTACTACAATAGTACTCTATCTTCTCTCATCTTCCATTTTTAAAAGTAAAAAACAAAAGAAAATACTGTATAGTATAGTATCACTAATATATATAATGAATTGCGTAAATATACTATACTTCTAACGAACTATATCTATATATAAAATTCTATAATGTATATAAACTATAAATTAATATATATATATATTATATTAAGTGTTATTTAATATATATAAATAGTTATTAATCTTCAATAAAAAAAAAAACAAATAAATAAAATAATATATAATATATATATAAATATATTTATATATATCAATTTATTTTCTTTAATAATTCGATATTATATATTAAGTATGATAAATTCTACAGGTATACCAGTTGTCCTAACCAACTTCACGGGCAGAGCCCTATGTCGAGAAGGCAGAGAGGGTGTTGAACGACACGCTAAAAATTTCATACCGCTAGCCTGCAATTTAAAGAACAGGCAATGACACAGATGCAGGCTTCTAAAGTGCATTGGAGATTAAATTCAAGTAGAGAAACACAGTGAATGGAGTGAAGTTCACGTGAATTGTCACAGAACATGGGAGGATGCCGCGCAATGGAAGAGAGGAAAGCACTAGTGTCGAACTCTTAGCTCTGGAGTTACGCAATTTCGTGAGAGAAACTCATACGCAGACATGACACCCTTTTTGCTGCGAGGGCGTTGTAAAGGTGGTGGTTAGCGAGTGGTTATTCCCTCGAGCACTTCCCACTGCGGTACCTATAGAAAAACAGAGATATATCGTAACCGGAACATCGCTGCAAAAGAATGAGCGTCATTGTGAAACTGGAAAGTCCAGGAACAGTTTATATAACCTTTTGGCTTTTGACTCGACCTTATCACAACAAGCCGGGTGAAACCAGAGCCCCTAAGATATGAGAACAGTATCCATACAGGGCGATGAGACCCTTGTATGGCAGGAGTAAACTGAAAAGAGGAAAAAAAATCTCGCAGTCTCACACCGAACTCCCAGTTGTTGTTTGAGGGCCTCCTACGCAAACCGTGTTGTGATGTGAGGTTTCCACAGAGACATTTTTGTTAAGGCCAAGGTGTTTATATTGTCAATACAGGAGACGATGAGAGAGACCGTGGCGAAAGAGATATGGAAACGTTATACAGAGGGTGTTTTAGAGAGGGGAGATTATGTAGAAGTTGAGTTTTATGAATTACATTGAAAATATCACAAGTTTCAGACGCACCATAGAAAACTATACTAGTCCATAAAGCGAGAGAATAGAATCTGAAAGATTAACGGGCAGATCAATACTGGAGCATAGGGACGGGCCCAGTTTTAACCCCAATAAAAATAAGAAGATGATAAAATATCAGGATTATATTTCTCTAGTGGCCGATTTTGACTATATAAAACACTACTAACAACAAAAATGTGGCATTTTCTCTGCATCTCTAGAAACGTTGATTGCCGGTGTTGTTTCTGTGGTCCTGGCCCATAGAACACAATAGCTCGTTTCAGAGCTTTTTCAATTTTTACAAATAATATAATCATGTTTATATAGATCTATTTCTTCAAAATATCTTTTCCAGAGGAGTGTTTCTTTCCAAAATGACTATCAAAACTTAGAAAATATGCATAGATAGGTCTACTATGTAAAATATATAAAGTTTACAAAAAGTTATACCTTTTCGATTTTTGAGTTTTGGTAAGCTTTCTACGTTGTCTATTTTCCAAACCACATTTTGTTTAATATATTTGATTTTTGAAATGCACTACAGATTGTGCGAATAAATTTTTGTAATTCAGTATCTCGGGAGAGATGGATAGTAAAATTAATCTAGGGAATAATGTAATCGGGCAAGAATGCTAGTCTTTTTTACTTAAATAATGTAAATGTGTAAATTAAAAGAGAAAAATTATTTTTTAAACTATGTGGGAAGGTTTCTTTAATAATAACTTTGTTAGTAGTGGATATCAAGAAACTAAATTACAATTACAAAGAAATGTGAGTTTTAAAGTAATAAATTTGTGCATCTCCACATGACTACACCTGAATCCTTTGAAATTATGTTTATCTCTCTCAGTTTCTGTCCATGACAGCAGACAAAAAATACTTAATATGGCAATTTTTCATTATCATAAAATCAAAAAAAAAAATGGTGGTATTGGAAATTGGACAACGCTGAGCTATCAAACTCTAAAAATCTAAAAATACTTCTATACTGTAGTTTTTGAAGTGCATTTCGGAAAAAATTCTTGGGAAGATATTTTGAAGAAATAGTCAAACTATGAAAATTGTGAAATTGTAAAATTTCAAAAAGAAATGAACTACAGACACGATCACACGTATCGTGGAATGATAACGTTTTAGGTGCAAAAAAAGCTAACTCAAATTTTGGCTGTTTTTCTAGATAGGTGCAAAAGATCGGTGAGAATTCGAAATTGTGAGATGTCCAGATAAGTTTTTATGTGGGATAAAACCTGGGACCGTCTTATGGCTTCCAGATTGGATTTCTCGTTGTCAACTTACAGACGAGAGGCACTCTCTCTAAGAAGTAAATAGAGGGAATGCAGAAATTGAAATGAGTTGAAAAGAATGAAAAATGTAACTTCATCGGTATATAAGTGGATAGAGTTACAGGTGCACGTACCTGTTCATAATATATTTTATAAAATTATTTATATAGTATATATCCCGGTTTTTTTATAAAAATATGCTAAAATAAGTAAATAAATTATATATATATATATAAATATATAAATATATATATATATATATATACTTACTATATTAAATAATAGTATACATATATATATAATATATAATATAGTATAACATATATATATATATATTATATATATATATATATAATATATAATATTATATATAATAATTTATATTATATATATATAATATATATATATATATATAATATATATTAAGTATATATTATATATTATATAATTATATATATCTATAATATATATATTATAATATATTAAGTTATGAGAGAGAGATGGAAAGAAGAAGGGATAGTCAGAGGCGATTTATTGAAGAGATTAAGTCATCTTAGGAATCTACTGAAGATTTTATTGAAATATTTAAAGAAGAAGAGAGAGAGAAAGAAAGCATATGACAGGTGGCTAGAAATTTCAAAGTAAAAAAGAAAATTAAGATTTTGGATTTTAAAAATGTATAAAAATTTTAAACATTTTTAAATTTATTTCATTTATAATCTGGGTTGGAGAGCAGCAAATTTTTCAAATCAATTTCTTTTTTGGCATAATTTTGGTTAATTAAATACCGTGTTAAATACTAAAATATAGAAATTATAAATATTAAAGAAGAAATTTAAACACTAAATTGCAGAAGGTGGAGCTGCGTTTCCCAATTTAAACCTTTCAATATGAAGTTTAAATTTTCCAATTTTCTTCAACTGGTAGCAAGGGGCTGGTATATAAACTCTCTTCTCTATCACATTTAATCTTAACAGTTCAATTTAGTGTTCCGGTTTTAATCAATAATTACTCTCGTTAACTGTATTTCTCTGTGTGATAATGATAAATAATATATTAATGTTTAATGATAATTTTAATATGGTGAATAGTAGTTGAAAATAATATTAAATATATAGTCTGAAATTATATATAGCAATACATACTAATCTCCCAGTAATAAACACTTTTATGTGTTAAAAGAGTGAAGTCGTCATCATTGTAGTTATTGATAAATTATATTATAGTGACATAGTGGTAAATAAATGTTAATATCAGCTTGGTGACAATATTGTGTAGCAGCATAACATATTAATATTAATAACATACCCACATATATACACATACTTAGTGATCAATGATAGTATATGATTAGTGATAGTATTAATAATAGTAGTGATAATTTATATTCTGTTTCATAATATACTCCCTATTGTGTATGTGGTATACCTGTATCTATGTATCACGTTTGTATCGTGTGTCATATGTAATATCAATTATATATGTCATGTATGTATCATGCGACAACATATGTATACTTAACTAGCTACTATAATACATACTATATATTATATATGTAATAAATATTAATATACAATATAATTATATATATATTATTCTATATATTATATATACTCATTATAATATACTAAAAGTATATTTCTTATCTAGTAGTTACAATAGATATAATTCTTTATATATGAACTTGATTATCGTGCTAACTTAATATACTCACATATATAAAATATATATATTATATATATTATATATATATATTAGAATTTTATAATATATATTTTTATTATTATAATATTTTTTTATTGTTTTTTATTTATAGTTACAATATATAATATAATAATACTTATATAATTATCACCTTTATAATACGCTATACTAGTACTATATTAATAATTAATAAGCGTATGTTATATGCTATTATATTTATACAGATACTTAGTAATATATAGTAATATATATTATTTGAGGTGATATAATATATATAAATTTTTATAAATAATAAAAATATATAAAAATATATAATATATATATTTATATATATATATATTATAATATAATATAATATAGTTATTTGTTTATGGGTGTGTGCGCAGGTAAAATATATATATATATATATTTTGGAGTTATATATATAAGTATATATAACATAAAATCACGTTACGTGAAATTTATATATTAATATATATAAGTATATATAAGGTTTATACTATATAGTAGAAAGTAGTAGAAAATATCTTGAGTAATTAATGAATATTTACTTATTTAATATGAATTAAAATGATATAATATAATTACTATTAATTATTATAACAGAATGTAGTATATATAATAATTATAATAATTATTATATGATGTTCGCTCGTATAATTTTATAGCTATTTAGGTTTATCGTAATACTATATATAATATGATAATGATTATAATAAAATATATATAATTAATATATATATATATATATATATATTATATATATATATATATATATATATATATACTAATACAGTCATTATTTAGAAATATATATAAATATATATATATATACATTTTTTTAAATTAATATTTATTTATCATTATATAGAAAAAAGCGCCCGATAGCTCAGTGTTAAAGAGAGCACTCGCCAACAAGCGAGGTCCCAGGTTCGCAAACTGGTCGGGTGGGAGAATGTGAGCTATTCTCTTCCTTGGGCTTGCTCCGTCCTGCTCGGACGTTAAGAGGACGAGTACCTCTCCTCCTTGATTAGGGCTCTGCCGTGAGTGTGAGGAATGTTTATTCTCTTGTAAATATATACTTTAATATATTATTATAAATAATATATTATATATACTATATATATATATATATATTATATATATATATCATAAATATATATATATATAATTTATAATTATATATATATTATTATATATTATAATAACACTGGATATAGTATATAATTATAATATATATATATTATATATATATATATATATATGTATAATATATTATATATATATATATATAATATATATATATATAGTATATATATATATCATATATATAATATATAATATATCATATACATATATATATATAATATAAGTATATATATATATTATATATATAATTACAATATATATATATATATATATATATATATCTATAATTATATATTTGATTATATATATATTATAATATATAAATATATGATATAATATATATAATATATATATATGATATATAATATAATTAAATATATAATATTATATATATGATATATATATTATATACGGTATATATAAATATATATAAGTATATATATATATATATTTAATATATACAATATATATATATATAATATATTATATATATATATATATATAGGTATATATTATTATAACTATATATAGTATGTTATATATACTAAAGTGTATATTGTTCTTATAATTATAGTATATTACTATATATAATATACTAGTATAGTATATTATATAATATATATATACTATTACTATATAATTAATTAATATTATATAATAAAATATATGATAGTATAGTATTATATACATACCATCTTAATCATATTAAATATATAATATTATTATATATATATATATATTATATATATTATATAATATATATTATATATATAGATATTATATATACACGTCTATATATATATATATACAATAATTATATAATATATATAATAACGCAAGAAATTCGGTGCAATTTATATATTACATAGTATATATATATATATATATACTTATATTTATTAGTATTACAAGTATATATATACTTATATATATATACTACATATATCTATATATATATATATACTATAATATTATATATATATATAATATTATTAATATATATATACTATATATAAATATATATATATAATAATAATTATAATAATATATAACATATATATTATATATAATATATATAATATACCGTTATTTTTTCCATCCACCCTTCTGCCTCGCCTGACTGGAACTGCAATCTGCCAGGTCAATGGATCCAATATTAAATTCTGTAGTAATATAGTTGTCCTCGTTGCTAGCGCAGTAATATCACCAGGATCCTAAGGGCATGGTCCAAAAGTTGCATTCCCCGTTCTCTCATCCTCTGGTCTCAACCAATCTCTGATAATTGATCCCATATATTTTCAATAGGATTTTTAAATCACACCTTTTCGGTGGCCATGGTAAAACTTGAAAGATCCGTTTCATGTTCAGGAAACCATTGATGAACTCTTCTCGCAGTGTGCA